>JBBDGP010005180.1:0-68562 GCA_037952835.1 Lithobates septentrionalis
TTTACCTAGATAATTCTATTATCCATTTTATCCATCCAGAGGCTGTTTATTATCCCCTGTGTCCGCCGCAGGGGGATTTGCTCGGGGCTTTACACACCCACAGAGAACTACTGAACGGGTGAGCTCATCCTTTGTGTACCTAAATTGTATTTATTTGTTTAATGTATGGTCTAATGATTTTGCTGCAACAATAATCCTTCCATGTATTCCTCTAATTGTGTATTTATTACAATTATTATATGTTGTACCACAGATATTGCTCTCCTGAGGAAGCGGTGAAAACCGCGAAACCGGTCGAGAACCCAAGCTTTATTTGTGTCCACCATCACTATGGGGTGTAATCCTCTTGGTTGTATTTACTGCTTCTGCTTTTAATCACAACTGTATGTGACACTGTTACAACTTTTTAATTATGTTTTCAATTAAAATGGAATTTTATTATATTATTACCTTTCTCTGTACCTTTTTCTTACTAAATATTTGGCTATACCTAGTACCGCAATAGTCCCCCCCCCCCCCCCTTTTGGGGTTCCTTCCCTGCTTGGGGTATTGAGATACTGGCCGACAGAAGCAGCTAACTGCGGCCGTTCCCTACCTCCTGCCTTTCCTTGCATTATACCTAAAGGAGATTGCACACTTATTGCGGTGTGTTAAATTAGATTTAAAGGGTAAGTTCACCTATTTACAAAAAAATGAATAGGTGAACTAACTCCAAGTATCCTGGCCAGCCGCCCCTCCGGATCCCTCTTCATGTAGCCACCATGATGCCTCTTGCTGCCGGTGTAAAGTATTTAGCCTAACTTATCTTTTATGCAAAAGCCTGTTTCATAAATAGTATCAATGTTTTCTGCTGCAAAGGGTTCATTCACAGCAAAACACTTGCAATGGTGGCAGATAATATCAGAACAATAGACTGGTCACAAAATCGTTCATTTGACAATGTCAGCTCTGCAAATTGATTTTTTGGCAACTTTCAATCTTTCATATAAATGTTGTTTCCGTCTTTGTAAGATAGCAGTCTGAAGAATCAAAGTGTATCTGATGTCTGTAGGTAGCCTAAAGCCGGCCCTACACAATCTTGTTAAAAATGTTCCTTTTTGAAACCTTTGTTTAAATTTCCAATGGTTAATGAAGACAAAAGCTTTTTCGACCAGAGAGTATTGTCTATGCAGAACACAATCGCATCACATCACTCTAAACATGCACAGGACCTTTTTAAAGATGCATTGCATTCGCACTATATACTGTATATATATATATGTGAACGACCTTCATAGAAAATCATGTTATTTCACTTGTCATGAGATTCCATGTGTTCTGGAACGCATCCGAAATCACATTAGTGTGAACCAGGGCTTAAAGGGGTTGTAAAGTCTTTTATAAAAAAAATAAAAATAAATACTTCTCGTCCCTCCGTGGCGCTCCTGGCTCCTTCTCTTCTCGAGTGCCCAGACAGAGAAGCGCTTTCCCTGGGGGCACTCGTGCAGGGGGACGCTCTCGTGTCCTGCTGCTGCGTCCATTCACATAGACAGAAGGACTCGGCCCTGCCCCCGGCTTCCATGTCGTTGGATTTGATTGACAGCAGCGGGAGCCAATGGCTCCTGCTGCTATCAACATATCCAAGGAGGACCCGAGACAGCAGCTGGAGCTGCTGTGCTCGTTCTTGTCGCTGGAAAGACCGGGTTCAGGTAAGTAAAAAGGGGGCTCTGGGGGGGCAGCTGCAGCACAGGAGGTTTTTCACCTTAATGCATACCCTTTTTCCCCGAAAATAAGACCTAGCGTGATTGTCGGTGATGGCTGCAATATAAGCCCTACCCCCCAAATAAGCCCTAGTTAAAGTCCTTGTAGGTCTTATTTTCAGGGTAGGGCTTATTTTTGGGGAAACAAGGTAGGGCTTATTTGGGAGGTAGGGCTTATATTGCAGCCATCACCGACACTCACGCTAGGTCTTATTTTCGGGGAAACAGGGTAGAATGCATTAAGGTGAAAAACCCTGAGGGTTTACAACCCCTTTAAGGAAAATTTTCATTTATAAGTAGATTTTATTATGTACAGTATCTCACAAAAATAAAGTACACCCCTCACATTTTTGTAAATATTTTATTCTATCTTTTCATGTGACAACACTGAAGAAATTACACTGCTACAATGTAAAGTAGTGAGTGTACAGCTTGTATAACAGTGTAAATTTGCTGTCCCCTCAAAATAACTCAACACACAGCCATTAATGTCTAAACCGCTGGCAACAAAAGTGAGTACACCCCTAAGTGAAAATGTCCAAATTGGGCCCAAAGTGTCAATATTTTGTGTGGCCACCATTATTTTCCAGCACTGCCTTAACCCTCTTGGGCATGGAGGTCACCAGAGCTTCACAGGTTGCCACTGGAGTCCTCTTCCACTCCTCCATGATGACATCACAGAGCTGGTGGATGTTAGAGACCTTGCGCTCCTCCTCCTTCCGTTTGAGGATGTCCCACAGATGATCAATAGGATTTAGGTCTGGAGACATGCTTGGCCAGTCCATCACCTTTACCCTCAGCTTCTTTAGAAAGGCAGTGGTCATCTTGGAGGTGTGTTTGGGGTCATTATCATGTTGGAATACTGCCCTGTGTCCCAGTCTCTGAAGGGAGGGGATCATGCTCTGCTTCAGTATGTCACAGTACATGTTGGCATTCATGGTTCCCTCAATGAACTGTAGCTCCCCAGTTCCGGCAGCCCCGGACCATGACACTCCCACCACCATGCTTGACTGTAGACAAGACACACTTGTCTTTGTACTCCTCACCTGGTTGCCGCCACACACGCTTGACACCATTTGAACCAAATACGTTTACCTTGGTCTCATCAGACCACAGAACATGTTTCCAGTAATCCATGTCCTTAGTCTGCTTGTCTTCAGCAAACTGTTTGCAGGCTTTCTTGTCATCATCTTTAGAAGAGGCTTCCTTCTGGGATGACAGCCATGCAGACCAATTTGATGCAGTGTGCGGCGTATGGTCTGAGCACTGACTGGCTGACCCCCCACCCCTTTAACCTCTGCAGCAATGCTGGCAGCACTCATACATCTATTTCCCAAAGACAACCTCTGGATACGGTGCTGAGCACGTGCACTCAACTTCTTTGGTCAACCATGGCGAGGCCTGTTCTGAGTGGAAGCTGTCCTGTTAAACCGCTGTATGGTCTTGGCCACCGTACTGCAGCTCAGTTTCAGGGTCTTGACAATCTTCTTATAGCCTAGGCCATCTTTATGTAGAGCAACCATTCTTTTTTTCAGATCCTCAGAGAATTCTTTGCCATGTGGTGTCATGTTGAACGTCCAGTGACCAGTATGAGAGAGTGAGAGCGATAAACACCAAATGTAACACACCTGCTCCCCATTCACACCTGAGACCTTGTAACACTAACGAGTCACATGACAGCGGGGAGGGAAAATGGCTAATTGGGCCCAATTTGGACATTTTTACTTAGGGGTGTACTCACTTTTGTTGCCAGCAGTTTAGACATTAATGGCTGTGTGTTGAGTTATTTTGAGGGGACAACAAATTTACACTGTTATACAAGCTGTACACTCACTACTTTACATTGTAGCCAAGTGTCATTTCTTCAGTGTTGTCACATGAAAAGTTATAATAAAATATTTACAAAAATGTGAGGGGCGTACTCACTTTTGTGAGATACTGTAATATATATATATATATATATATATATATATATATATATATATATATATATATATATATATATATATATATATATCTACATATAATTGGCTGATAAATATGTAAGAGTCTGCTACCCATCTCTGCCAGTCCCTCCACTGGCTTCCGCTCACCCAACTAATCAGATTCAAGTTACTAACAATAACTTACAAAGCCATCCACAACTTGGCCCCCAGCTACACCACTAACCTTCTCTCAAAATACCAACCAAATTGTCCTCTTCGTTCCTCCCAAGACCTCCTGCTCTCAAGCTCCCTCGTCACCTCCTCCCATATCCGCCTCCAGGACTTCTCCAGAGCTTCTCCTATCCTCTGGATCTCTCTACCCCAATCTGTCCAACTATCTAATACTCTGTCCACATTCAGACGATCCCTGAAAACTCATCTCTTCAGAGACGCCTATTTGGCCTCGAGCTAACAACTGTCTGATTATTTTCTCCATAAGCCCCCCCCCCCCCCCCAGTTATTACCTCTTGTATCTCTTGACCCTCCCTATTATGCCTCGTACACACGGTCAGATTTTCTGACAGGAAATGTTGGATGCGAGCTTGTTGTCGGAAAGTCGGACCCTGTGTATGCTCCATCGAACATTTGCTGTCAGGCTTTCCGCCAAAAAATGTTTGATAGCAGGTTCTCAAATTTTCCGCCAACAAAACTTTTTGTTGTCGGAAATTCCGATCGTGTGTACACAAGTCCGTCCCACAAAAGTTCACGCCTGCTCGGAATCAAGCAGAAGGAGCCGCACTGGCTATTGGTCCGCTCGTCGTACATCTTGTACGTCACCGCATTCCCACGTTCGTAATTATTGGCCCACATTTGTGTGACCGTGTGTATGCAAGACAAGTTTGAGCCAACAACCTTTGAACAAAAATCCAAGGTTTTGTTAGCGGAAAGTCCGATCGTGTGTACACGGCATTAGATTGCAAGCTCTCAGGGCTCTCTGGTTCCTCCTGTATTAAATTGTATTGTACTGTCTGCCCTTTATGTTGTAAAGAGCTGCGTAAAATGTCAACGCTATATAAATCCTGTATAGTAATAATAATAATGTGTATATTTAAATATACTTCTAAATATGCAATGCATTTAGAAATTTTAAAAAATTGCTTTGAATTATTAATTTATTGATTTCATAAGCAATTAAGAAACCGGGTTTAACAAGTCTGGTAATCCACTGAAGTAGAAGGTCCGGACAAAAATTTTAAGGGCCTTTGAACGAAATTGGTCAACGATGATGTCATTTGAATGCTCTGACAAACGATTTTCATATAGACATCCAAACCAAAATCCAACCATGTATGACCAGCTTTATACTGGAATTCTTTAGAACAGCTGATGGGTGGGAGATCTTCTCCTGCATGACATACATAGAGGTGCCCCTTCGCTCTGGGCTTTCCCACCCCCTGATCTTCTTTCAGCCTCATGAGTTACAGGAATCAGAGATGACCCTTTCCACCTACCCTTTCCCACAAGTCAGAAGATCATCCAGCTTCTTCCCCTTCATTACACACAAGGAATTTGCATGCCCTGGTCCAGCTTAGAATGAATAGCTGGCCATGTCTGTGTCAATGGACAATGCAAAGATAAAGCCAACTATATATTAACAGTGACATATATGGCCAGTCTGAAAGGATTAGGAAGAACCTACCACCTCCTGTAGATTTACCAACACCCCATCCCTAAGGAGGTCAAATGTTTTTTGTTTTTTTTGTTGTTGTTTTTCTTTAATCCATTGGTTTTTAAAGTTGTGTTTTAGAGATGAATACGAATGAGGTTGGCTTAAATTGGAATTTAAAGTCTAATGCCCGTACACACGGTCGGATTTTCCGATGGAAAATGTCCGATCGGAGCGTGTTGTTGGAAATTCCGACCGTGTGTGGGCTCCATCGGACATTTTCCATCGGATTTTCCGACACACAAAGTTTGAGAGCAGGATATAAAATTTTCCGACAACAAAATCCGTTGTCGGAAATTCCGATCGTGTGTACACAAATCCGACGGACAAAGTGCCACGCATGCTCAGAATAAATAAAGAGATGAAAGCTATTGGCCACTGCCCCGTTTATAGTCCCGACGTACGTGTTTTACGTCACCGCGTTTAGAGCGATCGGATTTTCCGACAACTTTGTGTGACCGTGTGTATGCAAGACAAGTTTGAGCCAACATCCGTCTGAAAAAATCCTAGGATTTTGTTGTCGGAATGTCCGAACAAAGTCCGACCGTGTGTACGGGGCATAACACTATTCCTAAAAAATGTTCCTTTCTCCTTCCTCCTAACCTGTGTAAAACAGATCTGTATACTTGTAGGCAAGTGTGTTAGTTAGATAGTTGGCTTGCCCAGGCTGGAGAAGGGGTTAACTGCTAGCACCTCAGTTTCCGGGGTCTTTGTGCCCTGCCTGTCTACCCTGTGATATAAATAGAGGGGGAAGGCCGGGTTCCAGAGCTTGCCCGCTCTCGGGGATGCCATAACCAACATGGAGCACTAAAACGGATCGCTACTCCCAGTAGTCCATCGGAAGGCCAATGAACTGCCAATCCCTGGAAGATGCTAGTTATGTACTAAGACCTCGTTAATGTACACCTGGGCAGCTTAGTTCCGTTAGTTAGGGTTATTTCACACTGGAGTGTATTTGTTGGAAATAATTAGTAAAGTTGCATCAACTGTTCTAAGTCTGGCCTGAAGTCATTTAAAGTGGTTCATGATGGTTTCTGGTGTATGAAAGAACTGGGTCAGTAAAGCACCTGTGGGGTATGAAGGGAAGCCACTACCAAAGGTCTATTTGGCAACGTAAGGAGGAGGAATGCAGTTGCTATGGGCAACCAGGAACTAGTGCAAGGTACATTGTAGCTAGTCATGAAGCATGGTAACCTGGCATGGCGAATGGTCCTCCTGTAGTAAGGAGGTCAGAGATCTGGCTGCCTCCCCAGAATTCGGTTCCCTGGAGAAATTGGGACCAAACCCACGTTGCTTAGCCGCATGGTACTACCCTGTTTCCCCGAAAATAAGACCTAGCGTGATTGTCAGTAATAGCTGCAATATAAGCCCTACCCCCCAAATAAGCCCTACCCTATTTCCCGAAAATAAGCCCTACCCTGAAAATAAGACCTACAAGGATTTTAACTAGGGCTTAGTTGTGGGTAGGGCTTATATTGCAGCCATCACCGACAATCACGCTAGGTCTTATTTTCGGGGGAAACAGGGTATAGAAGAGTGAAGAAGTTAAGTGCATGGCAGGACACCATTCTGTCACTTAGAATGAGGTGGCAGAGGTACCCTGTACTGGTGGAGAGGGCACGGGCTCAGTGGTGTCCCTCCTAGATGCAATATACAGCTAGGGAAAATGTGTGTAGTGACACAGGACAACACTTTACAGAAGGACTTTGCAGATTTCCTACTGCACATAGTGTACGGCTCACCTCTAATGCCCCGTACACACGGTCGGACATTGATCGGACATTCCAACAACCAAATCCATGGATTTCTTCCGACGGATGTTGGCTCAAACTTGTCTTGCATACACACGGTCGCACAAAGTTGTCGGAAAATCCGATCGTTCGGAACGCGGTGGCGTATAACACGTACGTCGGGACTATAAACGGGACAGTAGCCAATAGCTTTCATCTCTTAAATTTATTCTGAGCATGCGTGGCACTTTGTGCGTCGGATTTGTGTACACACGATCGGAATTTCCGACAACGGATTTTGTTGACGGAAAGTTTTATAGCCTGCTCTCAAACTTTGTGTGTCGGAAAATCCGATGGAAAATGTGTGATGGAGTCTACACACGGTCGGAATTTCCGACAACAAGGTCCTATCACACATTTTCCGTCGGAAAATCCGACCGTGTGTACGGGGCATTAGTCAGGGAACCGCCATAATGTTTGATTCTCACGTGAATATTCCCCCTCCGTCTGGTTATGGGCATTGATGAGTGCGCACGCGTGCAAAGGGAACCCCCACGTGCTTTAAGGACAATAAAGAAGAGAGTGAGAGAGAAACCATGCCAGAGATGGCCTCTGTAGGGCTTTGGGCCATATATTTGAAAATCTGACCAATAGGCAGCAATCTATTCGGTAATTCTTCTTCTCAACTAATTCTAGATGTATCGGTAGAAATAAAACCTGGTACAGACGAGAACCCTTGTATTCAAGGATACAGATACCTTGCAGTAAAGATCTTTTCTTATCGGAATCCCACCATTTCCTGCTGTTGGGACAGGAGAGGACTTGTCTGATGAGCACATTACAGGTGTTACAATCCTGTCCCGGACACACCCTGCACCAAGCTTCCAAGGCTACACGTTATAACAAATCAATGTTGTCTGGTGCCTGAGGACACAAGAATTACAGTCATGGGAAAGCCCCATCCCACGCTGTCTATAGTTCACTTTGTGTCATTGTTACGTGGCAGCATTGAGCAAGCAATGGCCATACAGTGAAATCCTAGCTTTAAGGCTACATTCACACCGACTCCCGCAGCTAATTGCAGCCACATTCATGTAATTGCTCATGCAGCAAGTCACCTGCAAGTGATCGACCCCCGGATGCAGACAGTCCGCGTCTGCTCTCTCTCTCCTCAATCGACATGGAGGCAGCAGCGGGAACCATTCGCTCCTGCTGCTGTCAATCAAAGCCTGTGAGGAGAGAGAGTGGGGCCAAGCTATGTGCGTCTATGAAGACACACAGTGCGGCTCGGAAACGATTCCCTCCCCATAGCAAATGGCTTTCTATGAAGGGCATCCGGTAGGGGGGAGGAGCCAGGAGAGCCATCAGGGGACCCGGGAAGAGGAGGATTGGGGCTACTCTGCGCAAAACGCACAGAGCAGGTATGACATATTTGTTCATAAAAATAAAAAAAAAAAGACCAGGCCATTTTTTGCGATACGGCACTACGTCACTTTAACTGACAATTGCGCGGTTGTGCGATATTGTACCCAAACAAAATTGATGTCTTTTTTTTTTTTTTTCCCCACAAATAGAACTTTCTTTTGGTGGTATTTGATCACCTTTGCATTTTTTTTTTGTGCTATAAACAAAAAAAGAGCGACAATTTTGAAAAAAAGCAACTATTTTTTACTTTATGCTATAAAAAATATCCAAAAAAAATAAATAAAAATAATTTCTTCATCAGTTTAGGCCAATATTTATTCTTCTACATATTTTTGGTAAAAAAATAAATAAATAGCGCAATAAGCGTATATTGATTGGTTTGCGCAAAGTTTTTAGCGTCTACAAAATCGGGGATAGCTTTATGGCATTTTTTTATTATTTACTTATTTTATTTTTTTACTAGTAATAGCAGTGAACTGTGATTTTTAGCAGGACTGCGACATTGCGGCGGCCAGATCGGACACTTTTGACACATTTTTGGGACCATTGTCATTTATACAGCGATCGGTGCTATAAAAATGCACTGATTACTGTGTAAATGTCACTGGCAGAGAAGGGGTTAACACTAGGGGGCGATCAAGGGGTTAAGTGTTCCCTAAGGAGGTGTTTCTAACTGTGGGGGGGAGGGAACTGACCGGGAGAAGAGAGAGATCGCTGTTCCTAATCACTAGGAACAGCAGATCTCTATCCTCCCCTGTTTATATTGACAGATCCCCGTTCTGGCTCTCTGTTGAGCGAACGCGGGTGTCTGGTGGACATCAGGGCTGCCGACCACGCGCATCGGCTCTGGCATTGCGCACGCGCGTGCTCCCCCTATTGCTCTTAAAAGTGTCCGACGTACAGCTAAGGCTATTCGCTCAGGAGAGCCAACCTGCTGCAGTATAATGGCGGTGGTTGGTCCTTAAGCGGTTAAAGAAAAGTGGAAACAAGAAGCTGGATGCAACTTCTCAGTAGGTAATTTAAATTATCATTGGGCTAAAAAGCTCTGGTTCGGCAGCTTTCCACAAAGCAGGGGCACCCCTCAACAAGGGGAGGTCACCCAGCATTGAGAATCCATGCATAAATAGTCCAACCATAAAAACCAGGACCTTAAAAGTGTATAGAACAAAAATTAGTTTTATGCTTTACAGCTTTTAAGTAGTTCTACAGTGTAAAGCCGGCCATAGATGGATTTAATCGATCTATGAGCAAGGCTGATAGTACAGAGGTCAATCTATCGATCGACTTGGGTACAACCAGCATGTTGAATTTTTTGCATGCGATTACTGCCGGCAGCCATAGCCACTAGCTGTTTTCCCTGTGTTCTCCTGGGAGGGATGGCTCCCCATGCACCCCCACCAGGAAAACACAATGGCTCCGCACATTGACTGTGTTGATGGGGGAATCGAGCGATTTTCTTTCCTGCAATCAAAACCAAAGTAGGGAGGCAGGGGCGTGGCTTATCAGTGCTGTGTGTGTCTATGGATGCATACAGCCCAGTTCGCAGTTCAGGACCTCGCAGAGCTCCTTAGCATCTGGCTTGCTGGGGAGCCGACACTGCTGGCAGGGGACTGCCAGAGAAGCAGAAGAGGGTGTGCTCTGTGCAATATTGTTGCACAGAGCAGGTAAGTATAACCTTTTTTTTTAAATAAAAAAAAAAGACTTTAGTATCAATTTATGGTATTTGGCAACCTTTACACTGCTAAAATGTTTCCTGTTTTTTTATACCATCCTAAAGCTTAATGTACACGGAACTCCTAAAGCTCGATTTTACTTGAAAGATAGTAACTGACGTCTAAAAACGTTTGTTTTGCCGCGTTTACATGCCGCGTTTGTGTTTTCAAAGCATTTTAATTTTGCAAATAGTCAATAAATAAAAATGCCTGTGAACGAAGTGCGGCTAAACGCCAGTTACCGCGTTTACAAGCTGTTACAGGCTTTCCAAATGCCTCTGAACATCCGTCCTGAATGCATATTTTTTGCTTTTCAAAAAATGCTTCTAAACTCAACTGCCTAGAAATTACTGTAAGCGACCCCATGTACATGTACTGATAAGATAACAGATAAGATAACATCTGTTTACCAGCAGCAGTGTACATGGGGCCTAAAGCCGCGTACACACAATCGGATTTTCCGATGGGAATTGTGTGATGTCAGGCTGTTGGCAGAGAATCCAACCATGTGTACGCTCCATAGGACAATTGTCGGATTTTCCGGACAAATGTTGGATGGCAGGTTTTAAGATTGTCTGTTTTTGGATTTTCCGATTGTGTGTACACAAGTCCGTCGGACAAAAGTCAAAAGTACAAACACGCATGCTCGGAAGCAAGGATGAGCCGGAAGCAGTCGGTCTTGTAAACTAGCGTTCGTAATGGAGAATTAACATTCGTGACGCGGCAAATTATGAAATCTGGAAATGCAGCGCACAATTCTCTTCTTCTTTAATGGGATAATAATGAAGCTGCTTTGCTGGTGATACTGATGGAGTTATTGCAAACACATTTTCAAAGGCTTTTTTTTTTCTAGTGATATCAAGAATAATAATATTACCATATATACTCGAGTATAAGCCGAGTTTTTCAGCACATTTTTTTGTGCTGAAAATGCCCCCCTCGGCTTATACTCGAGTCAAGCACTTTTCCTGCAGCAGAGATTGACATTTTCCGAACTGAATTTGGGGCCCCGTATCTCGGGGCCACTTAGTGCTAGGAACCCCAAATTTGGTATGCAAACCCAGTGGAACTAGCACTACAATATATCCAAAGCTGGGGTTCCTAGCAACCAAGTGGCCCTGAGATACGGGGCCCCAAATTCGGTTCAGAAAATGTCATTCTCTGCTGCAGAAAAGTGCTTGACATTTTCTGAACCGACTTTGGGGCCCCGTATCTCAGGGCCACTTGGTGCTAAGAACCCCAGCTTTGGATATGTTGTAGTGCTAATTCCATTGGGTTTGCACACCAAATGTGGGGTTCTTAGTACCAAATAGCCCCGAGGTATGGGGCCCCAAATTTGGTCAACTGTGTCCATCTGCAGCAATGTCATGTCGGGACCCTTTGGGTCCAGAGACCCCAAATTTTGGCTGCAGCTAGGGGGCATCTAGGAACCCTTAACTACCGAGTTTGAAGTTCGGGGGACCTATGGCTGCAAATGGCCACAGTGAGGCTGCAAATGGGCACAGTGAGGCTGCAAATGGGCATTGTTGACCCCCATTTTCCACTTAGAGTAGCTGCACGTTTCTCACCCTAGGCTTATACTCGAGTCAATAAGTTTTCCCAGTTTTTTATGGTAAAATTAGGTGCCTCGGCTTATATTCGGGTCGGCTTATACTAGAGTATATACGGGTATGCTTTTTTTTTTTTTTTTTTTTTTTTTTGGGCATGTTACCACAACACTATTATGCCTTAGTTTTTAAGATCAAAGATACAACTATGTTAGTGTCCCTTGTCGATTTTACATTGTATTTTTTTTAATGTAACTGCCTACTCCCAAACTGTCATTTGAAGTAAAACACATAGCCAAGTATTATTCTACACAATTTTTTTATTGTGCATTAAAAAAAGAAAACAAATAAAATTAGACATGCTATATGCCAATAGAACTTAACCAAAAAGTGCATTCTATGCATCCAAAAATATAGAAAATATAACAAATCAAATCATCATTATTCAACCAAAAAATAAAATAAAAGCCTCATGCACGTGTCCTGCTTCTTAATATAGGGGGGTCAAAAATGCTAAGAGTTGGTGAAAGCAGGGGTCCGTCATCCGGAGATAATTCCGAAAAACATCTGGATTATTCTCCTGGAGCTCCCGCAGCAAAAGCATATGACATAATTGGTCACGATTAATAAAGCAACCAATTTTTGGTCCAAGAAATCCTCCTCCCTGTTCCTGGACTGGACTTGGGTCAAAGCAATAATAAATAACACATTATCTCCTCCGATTCCGCAACATGGCTGGTTGACGAACAGCTGTTCAGAAACGAACTGAAAAGCACGAAATGAAAAGCGCGAACCAACACTCACCAAATTTCTACTAACACGAAATTAGCAGAAGGAGCCCAAAGGGTGGCGCTAAAGAGCTGAAAAACCACGTAGTATGTCACTACGTTCGTGTTTGTTGGCCGACAATTCCTTGCCGTTTGTATGCAAGACAAAATCCAGGCACACACCTTCGGACAAAAGTCTGAGGTTTTGTCTGCGGAAAATCCGATCATGTGTACGAGGCTTATGAGTCCTATTACAGAATCCGAGCCCTGAGGAAAGGGGAATTTGACACCTGAAATGTGTTGGCCTTTTTGTGTTTTTCCTGCTGTAATCTGATTTTTTATAATGAAACTTGTGAACCCTTGGCCATTGGTTTGGTGCTCTCAGACTATTTATTCCACCTATTTAACACATTACACATGGTAAGGGACGGCAGCGATATCGTCCTTTAAGTGGTGTACATTAGTGGATTTTTTTTCTTCTGCTCTCTCAGCAGAGGCTATTGAAGCATTGCTTGTTGGTTTTGAGCGAGTATCTTGAATTGCGTCTCTCAGCAGCACAAGCCTAAGCTGCTGGTGTCAGGAGGCAGTGACAGAAGTGTGCCCTCGGGGTGGCAGGCGGGCGAGCTGTGAATTAGTCATTCCCAATACTGAGATAATAGAGCTGTCTGCAGTCTTTTTCCACCCTTGCTTTTCACAATGGGAGGTTGTGTCCTCTGCATGTTCTCCTCTGAATAGTAACACCGGCGACTTTGAACTACTTACTTCTGAAGGGAAATGACCTGCCTGGACTGCAAGAACAAATGTAATATTACTAAACTGAACAGGCAGCACAAAGTCTCCCTTCCAGACATAGCAGAGCATAACCACTGGTAAAAGAACTGTAATCCAATTAAAAAGAATATTGTATTAAAGGAATTTTAAAGCCAGAAGTTTTTTTTTATTTTTTATCTTAATGCATTTTATGCATTAAAGTATATGTAAAGGTTTGCTTAATAGAAAAAACAAAAAAAAACAAACATGTCATACTTACCTCCTCTGTGCAGTTGGTTTTGCACAGAGTGGCCCCCGATCCTCCTCTTCTGGGGTCCCTCAGCAGCCCTCCTGGCTCCTCCTCTTCTCGAGTGCCCCGTTGGAGAGCCGCTCTCCCTCGGGGCACTCGTGCGGGTGCGCTCCCGTGTCCTGCTGCTGCGTCCATTGACATAGACAGCAGGACTCGGCCCCGCCCCCCCCCCCCCCAGCTCCCACATCATTGGATTTGATTGACGGCAGCGGGAGCCAATGGCTGCACTGCTTTCAATCTATCCAATCAGGACCTGAGACACCGGCTGGAGCTGCTGTGCTCGTCCCCGTCGCTGGAAAGATCGGGTTCAGGTAAGTAAAAGGGGGGCTCTGGGGGGCTGCTGCATCACAGGAGGTTTTTCACCTTAATGCATAGAACGTATTAAGGTGAAAAGCCGTGACGGTTTACAACCCCTTTAACCACTTGCCGACCGCCGCACGCCGTTGTACGTCCGAACTTTGGCGGCGGATATCGATGTTTTGGCAGCGCGTACGAACCGCACGTCTACTCCAAAGTGAAGGAATCCCTGGTTGTCACCAGAACTAGTGTCCCCCATTGGAGGTTTTTCCCTCTATTCCTTGTTCTGGTGACAACCAAACCTTGACGATTTTGTTTCACTTTCAGTGAAACTGAAAACCAGGACTGACAAGAGAGAGAGGGCGAAGCACATTTTTTTTTTTTTCATTGTGGATAGAGTGGAGAGGGATTAGAACTCCTGTCAGATGAACCCATTAGGGGTGTTGGGAGTGTCATCCCACCCAGGGAACATAAGATTCCGCCTTCCCTACTGCTCCAAAAGCAATTATAAGTTGTTTTGAATGACTGATTAATATATTTGTACATTTCAAATGTTAATCCCTTATTTGTACGAGATTTGTCAGTATACCTTTGGATTTATCTACAATGTACTGCACTGCTCTTTAATAAAGCTTTTTCGAAATTAAAAAAAAAAAAAAAAAAAGAACTCCTGTCAGGTTTTTATTGCTGTCTGTGCCCCCCGGTTAGGGAGATTCACCATCTCCATTTGTCCTGTTCACTGAAATCCCAAATTGTGGGTTATCAGTAGAAACAGGGAGAGGGGAAATCTTCCAATAGGGACACTAGTTCTGGTGACAACCAGGGATTCCTTCATTTTAGAGGGATTTCCTCTCACTTCCTGTTTGGCTATGGGTCAGGAAGTGAAGGGAAATCTCCCCACTGGGACACAGATGGCTCTCTTTTACAGAGGATCCTTTGGCGGCAAAATTAAGTGAGGTATGTGGTGCCGGAAGAAGATACAAGTAATCACTTTTTTTTTTTTTTCCTGAAGCAACATAGTCACTTGCAGTTTACAACTTTAAATGCTGCTGGCTCTAGCTCTCTAAGTGCAGCTTTCCTGAACTTCTGGTCTTCACAGGAAAGTATTAGGCTCCATGCACACTAGCTTTTTTTTAAGCTCCTAGAAGCTGTTATTAGCATTTTCTTTTCTGCTCCTAGAAGCTAAAAAAAAGTGTTATCCTATGTGTCCATGCATGCCGCTTTTAGGCTGTTAGCATTTTTTGAGCTTTAGCGTCTAGGAGCAGAAAAAAAATTGTTTTTGTAGAGTTTTTGGGAGCGTTTTCCCGTCAGAAAAATAGATTAATAATAATAATGCTCTAAATAGTGCTAAATAAAAAGCTAAACCCTACTAAAATGCTCCTAACAGCTTTTGCCCCAGCAGTTTTTGTCCCCCTTTATGTACTGTAAAAAGGCTAATAAAACATTAACGCTCCTAGAAGCTGGCACAAAAACTCTTCTACCAGTGTTTTTCATCCAGCGGTTTTTTTTCTAGCATTTTTGAGCTTATAAAAAAATGCGAATGTGCATGGGACCTGAAAGCAGATCTTCACCCTCAGTGCCGGTTCACACAGGGGCGACTTGTCAGGCGACCTAGCCGCCTGACAAGTCGCGTCCCGTTCTGTACTACGGAACCGTTCTAATAGGAGCAACGCAAGTCGCTCCGACTTAGAAAAAGGTTCCTGTAGTATTTTTGGGACGACTTCAGGCGACTTGCATTGGCTTCTATACAGAAGTCGTTTTGCAAGTCGCCGCTGAAGTCGTGTGCAGGTCGCCTCGGTGAGGCGACCTGCAAGTCGTGCCACCCCCTGTGTGAACCGGCACTCAGGAAAGACTTCCCTCCTCTCCATCTCTCCTCCTCTCTGCTGCCAGAATAGGACTTTTTTTTGTTTTTCGTAAAAAAAAAAAAAAAACAAAAAAACAAAAAAAAGTGCTCCCGCCTGCACATCATTCCTCTAGGCGAATGACCTGCACTGTCTTCCCTTTGCCTCCTGGGATATGCACGTTTCATATCCCAAGAGGCCGAGCGCTTTATTCAGATGGGAGGAGGGGACCGTGCCTAGTGCTGCCTATTCAGGAGATGTGCCGGCTGAACCAGCGGGCTCCTGATGATGTCACAATCAAGATGCTTGTGTGGGATGAAGAGGTATCAGAATACAAGAGGATCTCAGCAGGATAACGCTGGATCCTCTGGGTGGGTAAGTATCAGAACTGTGCCACCCAGATCGACCTGCAAACGTGAGTTGGCCGGAGGAAGAGGAGGTTATTGCTATATATATATATATATATATATCCCTTTCATGACTAAGCCTATTTTTGAAATTTGGTGTTTACAAGTTAAAATCCGTATTTTTTGCTATTACTTAGAACCCCCAAACATTATATATATATATATATATTTTTTTAGCAGAGAATCTAGAGAATAAAATGGCGATTGTTTCAATATTTTATATCACACGGTATTTGTGCAGCGGTGTTTTAAACGCACATTTTTGGGAAAAGGGACACTTTTATGAATTTTAAAAAAATCCAAACAGTAAAGTTACCCCAATTTTTTTGCATAATGTGAAAGATGATGTTACGCCGAGTAAATAGATACCAAACATGTCACGCTTTACAATTGCACGCACTCGTGGAATGGCGACAAACTATGGTACCTAAGAATTTCCATAGGCAACGCTTAAAATTTTTTTTTACGGTTACCAGGTTAGAGTTACAGAGGAGGTCTAGTGCTAGAATTATTGCTCTCGCTCTGACGATCGCGGCAATACCTCACATGTGTGATCGCGTATGCAATTTCTTTGCTGCGCGAGCTCGCGGAGACGGGGGCGCTTTTAAAAAAAATTTTTTTCTTATTTAATTTTTTTTTTTTTATAAATTGTTTTAAAAATTTTTTTTTTTTGATCACTTTTATTGCTGTCACAAGGAATGTAAACATCCCTTGTGACAGTAATAGGTGGTGACAGGTACTCTTTATGGAGGGAGCGGGGGTCTAAAAGACCCCCGCTCCCTCCTTTGCACTTCACAGTATTCAGATCGCCGAAAACGGCGATTCTGAATACTGTGCATCTTTTTAAAACCGGCGCCATTGGCAACCGAGTAAACGGGAAGTGATGTCATGACGTCGCTTCCGCGTTTACAATTAGAAGGCTGGAACGAAGCCGCCCACAGCTTCGTTCCAGCGCGCCCCCAGCCGCCGGAGGCACCCAATTGGTCACCGGGCCTCCTGATGGCACGGGAGGCCCGGTAAGAGCGGCGGGAGGGGGGATGTCCCCTCCCGCTGCTCCGGTATAACAGCCGAGTGGCTTTTAGCCGCATCGGTTGTTATATCTGGATAGCCGATCACCCGCTGTAAACAAAGGTACTGGGATGATGCCTGCAGCTGCGGGCATCATCCCGGTATAACCCCCGGAAAGCCGAGTACGCATATCTACGTACGCTCGGCGGGAAGGGGATAAATAATATTAATCTGTTTCATGTAGATTTCATAGTTTACAAACCTTGTGTCTGATCTATAGTATAAAAATAGATCTGTCCAGAGAGGTGGTAATATTTGCTCATTACCACGCCTGATCTGCACACAGTCATCCCAGGTCAGTGACTCGTGACCTAGGGAAGGAAAGCTCCACCAGAGCTGGTACATTCAACAAATCAGTGAAGGAAGTTCATATTTCAATTTGGTGGAAAATATTCTATACAAATAATATATTCTTATACTTGATCTATTACTAACATATATTCTATTTGGGACTTTTAAGATGTCCCAAACATTCCAAGCCAGTCATAACATCATTAGCATTTGTATTCCTATACAACAGGTATCCATAGAAATTATTCATTGTCCTTCAGACTGTTTTAATAGGAGTAAAAAAACAAAACAAAAAAATGGCCCAGCGTCAGAAATGGTGCCCCATTGTTGGTATCAGTGGGAAATGGGAATAATGGTGTCCTATCCTTGGTGCCAGTGGAAGTAATGGTGCCTCATCCTTTGGGTCAGTAGGTATAATGGGTCCTATCCTTGGTGCCAGTGGGAGTAATGGTGTCTCTTCCTTTGGGTCAGTGGGTATAATGGTATTCTATCCTTGGTACCAGTGGGAGTAATGGTGCCTCATCCTTTGGGTCAGTGGGAGTAATAATGCCTCATCCTTTGGGTCAGTGGGAGGAATGGTGCCCCATCTTTTGGGTCAGTTGAAGAAATGATGCCTGATCATTGGCGTTAGAAGGATTATGTACTTGCTTCTGAAAGTCTTACACTGCTCCTCTACTGGTTGGATGACATCACAGCTGGAATTATGCAAGGACCACTGGGCATATCATCGCTCTCCCCAGCAGTGCTAAATGTATATTGCCGGTATTAAGAATGCTTTGCATTCTGACACACATCGGCAATCTGCATACAGAGGGTCCAGCCATGGGTCATAGTGTGAAGGTCAATTATATACGATCTATACGTTGAACAACATTCATAGAAAACAAAAAACACAATAGTTCATGGTTTCCACACCCTCGTTATTTCACAACCACCTCCACCAATCACGATATTCTAATTTTATGAGACAGATTTGGAATAGTTTAGGGCAACCATTCTTAACAGGTTTTCTCCTCCAGAGGTTGCGAAGGGGTTCCTTGAGCCGTGACTAACTGCCCTACCATTTAGTGGCGCCTGAATTATTCCGGGGGGGCCAACATCACTTGGCAGAGCCAGGGGCATGATACCAATCATCTTCTTAGCTATCTGTAACAGTGACATTCTTACCACTTGACCATCAATGTAAGGGGCATTTCCCCAATTAATTGATTTTATCAGGGGTTTCCTGAGACCTGAAAATGATTTGAAGAGTTCCTCGAGGGTTGCTTTTCTCAACCAGGGTTCCGCCAGAAGTGGCTAGGGGTTCCATGAGCTAGAGGCTAATGACCATATCATTCCAGTGAATCACCACAGTGAAGACAAGACAGGGGCTTACAAGATAACAGTGACCCTCATTGAAGAGAAGTCAAAAAAGGCGTTCATAAGCGTTTAATGGCTCCACAAGACCTCCAATCCACTCACTGCGGTTACAGCAAGGTAGTATGTGTCACAACGTATCACATGTGCTAGACATTGGGGCTCCATGTGCCAATATTGTCATGAAAAGAGCGCTCTCCATAGTGTAAATCAGTTAAAAGCAGCAAACTTTAAAAAAAAGATTGAATTTACAATGTGTGTAGTATAAGCAGACATACAAATCAATACAAGCTCGGGTTTTTCCCACACACAAGAATGCCATGACTGGTTGGCGCATGCACAGTGACATCTGTTCCAACTCCACTGTACACGTTTCATCATACGTAACACCATCAGGAGTACGGCATATGGAGTCCCAATGTCCAGCACATGTTGTGATAGATTGCGACACATACTGCCTTGCCGTAACCGCAATGAGTGGATCGGAGGTCTGGTGGAGCCATTAAACACTTACAAACATCTTTCTTGACTTCTCTTTAATGAGGGTCACTATTATCTGGTAGGCCCCCATCTTGACTTCACTGTAGTGATTCACTGAAATTTGGAAGCTTGTTTCTTCCAGGAAACACCTTTACATTGTGTTAATAGATCACCAGGCACTTGGGATTTTTCTTCGTTTTTACATGGCACTTTATACATAATTTTGTGTTCACGCATGGTATTGTTCAGTTGTATTCTCAGCACGGACATTTTTATACACTACACAATATTTGTATTATACACTACTGTATATTACCAAAAGTATTGGGATGCCTGCCTTTACACGCACATGAACTTTAATGGCATCCCAGTCCGTAGTGTTCAATATTGAGTTGGCCCACCATTTGCAGCTATAACAGCTTTAAACTTAGTTACATAGTTAGTCAGGTTGAAAAAAAGTCCATCTAGTTCAACTAAAAAAAAACATTCCCATATACACAATCCTTTACCCACAGTTGATCCAGAGGAAGACTAAAAACCTCAGCAAAGCATGCTACAGCAGGGGAAAAATTCCTTCCCGATCCCTCCTTACTGTGAAGAAATCTTTCCATATTTGGAGATTAAATCTTTTTTTTCCCTCTAGACTTAAAGAGTGCCCCCTTGTCCTCTGTGATGACCTTAAAGTGAATAACTCACTATATGGACCACTTATGTATTTGTACATGTTGATCATATCCCCCCTTAATCTCCTCTTCCCAAGAGGGAATAGATTCAGTTCCTCTAATCTTTCCCCATAGCTGAGCTCATCCATGTCTCTTATTATTTTGGTTGCCCTTCTCTGCACTTTCTCAAGTTCCCCGATATCCTTTTTGAGAACTGGTGCCCAAAACTGAACTGCATATTCCAGACGAGGTCTTACTAATGATTTGTACATTTTATCTCTCTCTCTCTGGAGTCTATACCTCTCTTAATACAACAAAGGACTTTGCTCGCTTTGGAAACAGCAGCTTGGCATTGCATGTTGTTATTGAGTTTATGATCTTCCAAAACCCCCAGATCCTTCTCCACCATTGACTCCCCCAGTTGTACCCCCCCTAGTATGTATGATGCATGCATATTCTTAGCCCCCAAGTGCATAACTTTACATTTATCAACATTAAAAACTTCATTTGCCACTTAGTCGCCCATTTAGACATAGTGCATTGAGGTCGGCTTGTAAACAGGAGACATCCCGTGAGGATGTTATTCCATTGTATAGCTTTAGTGTAACATTCATAAAGTTATTAAAAAGTAAGGATCCAAACACTGAACCCTGGAGTACACCACTGATAACCTTAGACCATTCAGAGTAAGAATTAACCACTACTCTCTGAATTCGTTTTTTTAGCCAGTTTTCTATCCATTTGCAAATTAATCTTTCCAAGCCTGTAGACTTTACCTTACACATGAGCCGTGTGTGGGGAACTGTGTCAAACGCTTTTGCAAAATCCAAATATACCACGTCCACAGCCACCCCTCCGTCTAAGGTTTTACTTACCTCCTCATAAAAAGAAATCAGATTTGTTTGACAACTTCTGTCTTTCATGAATCCATGCTGTCTGTTGCTTAAAATATTTTTTCCAGCAAGAACTTGTCTGTGGTCTTTCACTAAACACTCCAGTATGTTCCTGACTATAGAAGTTAAACTAACAGGTCTATAGTTACTTGGTAAAGACATTGATCCCTTTTTAAATATGGGCACCACATTGGCCCTGCGCCAATCCAGTGGTACCATTCCAGTCATTAACGAGTCCCTAAATATTAGAATCATGTTTGTTAGAGCTTACAATCTAGAAGGGAGTGTCAAGTGAAACAAAAGGTAATAAACTGTGGGGGATGAGCAGGTCTTGAGAGGAACGAAGAGAACGATTAGGTTGGTACAGTAATACCTCGGATTGAGAGTAACGCAGTTTAGGATCGCTTCGCAATACAAGCTATTTTTTTTTTTTTTATCGACTCGGTTTGCGAACATTGTCCTGCAAGACGAGCAGGATTCAAGCCTCTGGGGTGTGCAGTACCGCATTTGGCAAGAGGTGTGGGGGTGCCAGTAACGCTCGGAGCCACTCGGAAACACTCTGTTCCCGTGTGTCTCCAAACCTCTACGAGTGCATCCGAGCGGTCTCCGAGTGTTTGAGTGGCTCCGGCGCCCCCCCCCCCACCTCTGGCCACATGCGGTACTGACTACAATAGCAGTCACTGTGGAATGAATTATCTGAGTTTCCATTGACTGCTATGGGGAAACTTGCTTTGATATACGTGTGCTTTGGATTACAAGCATTCTTCTGGAACGAATTATGCTCGTAATCCAAGGTACCACTGTATTTTGAGACTAGGCTAGTGATGTAGCTGGGGGCTAAGTTGTGGATGGCTTTGTAAGTAGTTGTCAGTATTTTGAATTTAATTTGTTGGGTGAGCGGAAGCCAGTGGAGGGATTGACAGAGAGGTGAAATGACAGCGCTCAATTCTTTTAGGATCTGTGGGTGGATGCCATCTGGTCCAGGTGCTTTATCTACCTTTATTCTAAATATTTCTGGACCATATCACTTTTGAGTCATTGTGGATCATTTGGGGCTGTGTCATTACCTCCTCCATTATTATCACTGTCCAAGCCTTTTATATTTGTGCAAGGAGCGGAGTCTCCACCTCCTCACTAACACTGGGAGGTCTATAACAAACTCCAATGACAATCTTTGTAGTACGCACACCCATGTACAGTTCCACCCATAATGCTTCACATTCTCCATCTACTAGGTCCTCTTTCACAATCGCTCTGAGATCACTTCTCACATAGAGACAGACACCATCACCGTCTGTTTTACCCTGTCTTTCTGAAAGAGAGCATAGCCAGGAATATTAATAGCCCAGTCATGAGAAGAATGAAGCCAAGATTCAGCAATAACAATTAGATCATAGTTCTCCTCGTGCATCAGAGCTTCCAACTCACCTCTTTTGCCTGGCAGATTTCTGGCATTTGTGAACAGACGCTTTAATTCATTGTCACCTTTTGCAAACGTATGTTGCATATTTTTTATTTTAGTATAAATAGTACCATTTCCAATGGTTGATTGTAACATAGGAACTTTCATATCATCTGCCATAGCCCTCCCCCATTCCACCCACCAATAGGGGCTGACCTGTCTGCCCCATTATAATCAAATTCACCCTCCCCCTAGTTGAAATACTCCTCCAGCCTTCCCATAAACCTCTTCCCCCAGTACAGGAGACCCCCTTCCATTTAGGTGCAAACCATCTTTAGCATATAGGTTGCACCCCAATAAAAAGTCAGCCCAGTGCTCTAAAAACCCAAATCCCTCCTTCTTACATCAGGTCTTTAGCCATGCATTCAGCTCTCTAATCACCCCGTCTTTCCTGTGTTGCGCAAGGCACAGGCAATATTTCAGAGAATATCACCTTGGAGGTCCTTTCCTTCAACTTGCAGCCTAGTTCTTTAAATGAGTTCTCAAGGAGCCTCCACCTTCCATATATCCTGTCATTGGTTCCAACGTGGACCAAGACAGCTAGGTCATGCTCTGCCCCTCCCAGTAATTTATCAACCCGGTCCACCACATGCCGAACCCTGGCACCAGGGAGACAGCAAACCATTCGGTTGAGGCAATCCTGGCGACAAATTATTCTATCAGTCCTTCCGATTACAGAATCCCCTATTACCACCAACTGTCTAGGTCTACCTGCACTCCCCTCACCAACCCTACTAGATGGGCTTCTATCCCGGCTTTTAAGGGGAGCAGTGATATCTAGGGCTGCCACCTGATCTTGAGACCCCCACATCTTCACCCAACTTGGCGAATCTGTTAGGGTGCTCAAACCCAGGGCTGGCTTTCCTTTTCTGTGAGCTCCTACCACTCCATCTAACTGTATTAACCCATCTTCCTACCTGATAATCCTGACTTACCCCTCCACCCTCCCCATTAACCCCACAAGCCACAGAGGACCCCTTTCAAGGTTGTCAATTCTTCCCAGTGTTGCAATTTTCTCCTCCAGATCTCTAATCTGAGCTTCCAGAAGGACAACCTGCTCACATCTGTCACAGCTGTATCCATCCTGGAGCTGTTGCTCCATTGTTGTATACATGTGGCACACCGTGAACTGCACAAAACCTTCAATCTTACTAACCTCCATTTTCCCAGTTAGAAATATTATTGTAACATGACATTTCAGATGTTACTTACAGGTTTGATGACTCCTGTTATAACCTCCTGTTTTCAACTCTGGTTTTTTACTCACCACTTAGTCCAATTCCACTTGGTCAGAGTTCCAGCAAGCAAAAGGGTGGCAAGCTCAAGGATGAGCAGGCTCAGAAAAGGAGTTCTACAGAAAGTTATATAGGGCCTCAAGCACCTGTGACTAATTAACCACTCCCCTTAATTAGTAGTCTGAAGGAAGGAAAAAAAAAAAAAAAGGCTGTTTAAAAAAAAGTGACAGAAAAGGTGTTAAAAAGCTGCAAGGAAACACCCCAAAAAGAACCTAAAAATGCAAACACAGCAATCACTCTTCTGGGAAGGCTGTCTGTAAGGTTTAGGAGTGTGTCTAGGGGAAGGTTTGACCATTCTTCCAGAAGCGCATTTGTGAGGTCAGGCACTGATGTTGGACAAAGGCCTGGCTCGCAGTCTCTGCTCTAATTTATCCCAAAGGTGTTCTATCGGGTTGAGGTCAGGACACTGTGCAGGCTAGTCAAGTTCCTCCACCCCATACTCGCTCATCCATGTCTTTATGGACCTTGCTTTGTGCACTGGTCCAAATCATTTGGTGGAGGGGGGATTATGGTGTGGTGTTGTTTTTCAAGGTTTGGGCTTAGCCCCTTAGCTCCAGTGAAGAGAACTCTTAAGGTGTCAGCATACCAAGACATTTTGGACAATTTCATGCTCCCAACTTTGTGGGAAGAGTTTGGGGATGGCCCCTTCCTGTTCAAACATGACTGCACACCAGTGCACAAAGCAAGGTCCATAAAAGACATGGATGAGCGAGTTTGGGGTGGAGGAACTTGACTGGCCTGCACAGAGTCCTGACCTAAACCTGATAGAACACCTTTTAGGATGAATTAGAGCGGCGACTGCGAGCCAGGCCTTCTCATCCAACATCAGCGCCTAACCGCACAAATGCACATTTAGAAGAATGGTCAAACATTCCCATAGACACACTCCTAAACCTTGTGGACAGCCTTCCATTAAGAATTGAAGCTGTTATGGCTACAAAGGGTGGGCCCACTGGATATTGAATCCTACAGACTAAAGCCTCGTACACACGCTTATATTTTCGGACAACCGAACATCCCTTTTTTTGTGGCATAGTCTCATGTCGAAAGTGAAGAGGTTACTCACAAGGCGAAAATGTTCGTACGACAGAATACAACGCCAGAAGTGATGTAATGTGTTGAATAGTTTTGTATGTATTCTTTTGTTTCTGAGCAAGCTTTTTTTTTCGTATGAAAAGCGTGCTAATGAAACGAAAATCGGACGTTGAGTTCACATCCAACAAACATTTTTATAGTTTGCACATCCAGCTTTTGTCTGACGAAAAAGCAAAATTGGCTGTCGAAAGCACCGTACTAACGATTCGAAAATCGGCAGACAGCTTGTCCTACAACGTTTTTCGTATCGCGTGTGCGGGCCTCAAGACTGGGATGCCATTAAAGTTCATGTGCCTGTAAAGGCGTCCCAATACTTTTGGTAATCTAGTGTATGCAACCTATTAAGTGCTGAACTTTTGTGTTTTATCAGGACCATAGGTAGGTCTGTACGGGGGATATTCTGGCCACCAGTGTAAGGAGAACATTCTTCCCACCATCAATGTATGTGGCACTTTCTTAGTGACCACCAATGGACTAATCTTAGAGGTTCCCTGAGACCTACAAATTATTGCTAGGGTTCCTTTGGCATAAAAGGTTAAAAAAAAAACCTGCTCTAAGGTAGAGATGTTGGGAATGGCTGGTTTAGGGCATCTTAAAAGACCCACATATGAGGGTCGGGGTGGTCTCTCGGATTCCATCAAGGATTTTTCCAGAGGCAATCGTACAGGAGGCTTGGGAGGTATGGTTGGGGAAAAAAAGAAGCCTGCTCTAAGGTAGAGAGGTTGGGAATGGCTGGTTTAGGGCATCTTAAAAGACTAACATACAAGGGTCAGGGTGGTCTCTTGGATTCCATCAAGGATGACCAACTGTGGTGGAAATAACTTACTGCTGGTGAGCTTTACTGCCAAGCCAGCAGTGTTATTTCCACCACAGTTGGTCATCCTTGATGGAATCCAAGAGACCACCCTGACCCTTGTATGTTAGTCTTTTAAGATGCCCTAAACCAGCCATTCCCAACTTCTCTACCTTAAAGCAGGCTTCTTTTTTTCCCCAACCATACCTCCCAAGCCTCCTGTACGATTGCCTCTGGAAAAATCCTTGATGGAATCTGAGAGACCACCCCGACCCTCATATGTGGGTCTTTTAAGATGCCCTAAACCAGCCATTCCCAACTTCTCTACCTTAAAGCAGGCTTCTTTTTTTCCCCAACCATACCTCCCAAGCCTCCTGTAAGATTGCCTCCAGAAAAATCCTTGATGGAATCCGAGAGACCACCCTGACCTCTTTTCGAAAGTCCCCTGCATGATGACCCCCCCTCATATTTCATTTGACCGAAGGGTGCAAGAAAACCCCACAATTATTCATCACCGTTCACCAAATAACAAAAACGGAGGCAGCTGAAGTTTATAAGCAGGTTTTATGTTGCTTTGTTAAGGTTTACATTGATCTGAAAAGACAAACAACACTCACTTCCAGCGTTCCTCGCTGTGCAGACATCAAGCATTTCTGGGGAAGAGTGGTTCACAAACCATTTACATGATAATTTAATCTCTGCACTGCTGGTGTAAGATGAGCCTCCAAGTTGTGCTGAAAGCTACTCCAACTGTGAAGGAACGGAGTCACAAAAAAAAACAGTCAACGCGTTCCGGCCTGATCCAGTGCACAACATGACTTCTACTGCCGGGGATACGATTGTCTCAAAACCAACCTGATGGTGGACATTTTGTAAGCTTGTTCCTAGTCAATGTTAAGGGTGAGGATTGGCGATCTCTCTTCATTTTACCAAGTAATTTGGTATTCCCCCCCTCCCCCTGTACACCTCTGTGTAAAGACCATGTGTGATAAATATTGAATTAGCCTTTCCATCCAAAGTAAATTTATTTCAGATACGGTTGGGGAAGGGCAAAAAGAAGGCCTGCGTATAAGGGTAAGGGTGCTCAGTCTTTGTAACTTCTTAGTAGCATAAAAGTTCATATTGGCAACCAACGTATTTACAAAAAAATAATAAAAGCAATGGGGTAAGAGATTGCAAGGGGTTTAAGGGAACCTGTCACCAAACATGAGGACCATCTCACTTCCTTATTTTGGGAATCCATGACCTGGAATAAAAGGGGTACAATATTGGACAGCTGATAAGCAAATGCGTTATCGACACAGATGGGTGATGGAGGGCGGTTCCGCTGCAGCGTTCGTTCATTGCCGCAATCGCTGGACATTTAGCCAGTTTGAATGCCGCCATAAATGCCGTTCCTGGGTGCAAACTGTCTGCATCCAGGGCTGGGCAGAGTCCCATATAATGAATCAAACAAGCCCTAAAAATCTGAAGGATAAGAATTGACAGTCCAGAAGCCTGCAGTTATCAGCTCCCATACTTCTATCATGACAGGTTCCCTTTAGGCTCCATTCACACCAATGCGTTTTTTCATGCTTTTTTCAGAAACGCAGGGTATTAATTTTTTAACATGGGTTCCTATGGAAAACGTTCACATCAATGCATTTTCGGCCTCTGTTTTTGGTAATAAACTTTAACCGCTTGCCGACCGTAATTATACTGCGGCAGGTCGGCTCGATCCCGCGAATCGTCGGTCCCTTTAACAGCTATAGCAGGTGCGCGGTGGGGTAGCTGATGCACGTGTCCGCCGGCCTCGATGTCCGCTGGCCACCCGCGGTCTCTCCACAGAGAGCCAGAACAGGAATCCGTCTATGTAAACAAGCAGATCCCCGTTCTGTCAGGGGAGTACAGTGTGATCGTTTGTTCCTAGTGATTAGGATCTCTCTGTACTCCCAGTCAGAGCCCGTCCCCCCCCTCCCCCCAGTTGGAAACACCTCCCTAGGACACACTTGACCCCTGGATCGCCCCCTAGCGTTAACCCCTTCCCTGCCAGTGACATTTCTACAGTAATCAGCGCATTTTTATAGCACTGATCGCTGTATAAAAGGTCACTGGTCCCAAAAAAAAGTGTCCGATCTGTCTGCCGCAATGTCGCAGTCCTGCTAAAAATCGCTGATCACCGCCATTACTAGTAAAGAAAAAAAAAAAAAAAAAAAAAAAAAGGGCATTTATAATAAAAATGCCATAAATATATCCCCTGTTTTGTAGATGCTACAACTTTTGCGCAAACCAATCAATATACGCTTACTGAGGTTTTTTTTTTTTTTAAATATGTAGAAGAATACATATTGGCCTAAACCAGCGATGGCGAACCTTGGCACCCCAGATGTTTTGGAACTACATTTCCCATGATGCTCAACTTACACTGCAGAGTGCATGAGCATCATGGGAAATGTAGTTCCAAAACATCTGGGGTGCCAAGGTTCGCCATCACTGGCCTAAACTGATTGTGTTTTTAAATTTTTCGGATTTTAATTATAGCAAAAAGTAAAAAAGATTTTTTTTTTCAAAATTGTCACTTTTTTGTTTATAGTGCAAAAACTAAAAACCGCAGGAGGTGATCAAATACCACCAAAAAAAAGCTCTATTTGTGTGAAAAGGACGTCAATTTCGTTTAGGTACAACGTCGCACGACCGTGCAATTGTCAGTTAAAGCGACGCAGTGCCGTATCGCAAAAAACGACCTGGTCATTAAGGGGGTAAACCTTCTGGCGCTGAAGTGGTTAAAAACAACCTTCTATAGCGGACACCTTGTTTTACTCTTTTTTTTTTTTTGTGAACAGTCTTTCATAGAAAGTCATGGTTGTGGCTGTCTATCCAATCTCTCCTTCTATAGCAGAAAGCTGCATGCCGCTGGAGTTCTGTATACTGCAGACTCAATATGGCCCCCATCCTGGATCAATTAAAAGTATTTTATTAACATCACTGGAAATGTTCCCTTTTGTGAATGTGAATTGCCCAAGCACCCTTTTCTTGGGGAGAGGTCCCCTCAATTGCTATAAGAATGCAGAATTTTACTTGGCGGACTTGTATGATTAGGCAACCTGTAAGGTGGCCCATACACGGACTGAAATTCGGCCGGTTCAGCAGGGATCCATCAATCGACTTGGGTACAACCGGCCTGTTGGATTTTTCTACATAGGATTCCTGCCAGCGGCTACAGCCGCTAGCAGTAGTCCTTGTGTTCTGCCAGCCGTGAAGGCTCCCTGAGCCCCCTGCTGGCAGAATACAATAGTGCTGGGGGGAGGCATTCCA
This sequence comes from Lithobates septentrionalis, assembly GCA_037952835.1. Taxonomy (NCBI): domain Eukaryota; kingdom Metazoa; phylum Chordata; class Amphibia; order Anura; family Ranidae; genus Lithobates; species Lithobates septentrionalis. Next base: position 28,866 of record JBBDGP010005180.1, read on the forward strand.
GCATCAACACTGAATGTGTTGATGGGGATATCGAGCAATTTTCTTTCCTGCAACCTGTGATGGAAGGAAAGAAAAAAAATTGTGTCATATATGGCCTGCCTTAGAGGAAAGGCTTTATCTTAACATGCAGGAGCTTTATGACCCCCCCCCCCCCCCCCCCATGGGTAGCAATCACAAACCAGCCATTAAAACCCATAGTGCTTCCTATTTATCTAAACAAGTAACAAAACACAGTGGAAGTGACATTTTATGCCCTGATCGCCAGCTTGCCATACACAGCAGATATATCCACAGCTTTAATAAATAAGAAAAGTCCAACAATTTCACGGAAAGTTCAGCTGATGGATTTTTCACATATGGCAAAAACCTTCCAACACGCCCGTAGATTTCGTTGCAGGCGGGTGTTGCAAAGCTAAACCGCTCACTTGTGACCTTCTCTTGCCTACTACAGGTTTTGTAATTCTGCTCAGGCTGTCATGAGATCTAGGCACGCCTGCCAGAGAGCACAGCATGGTCCCTGACCTCTAGTGCAGTTAAGTACGGTTACGGCCTGGTCAAGGAACCCCACCCCCACCCCCAGTCACACTGGATAATAAAAGATCAGCAGCACACTGATGAGGTTATACCAGCGCTCTCCTGTAAACATGCTCACAGTGTAAAACTGACAGCACTGTGCGAAACAATAGAACCCCCATTTATGTTCGAGTGCCCTATCTTAGTCTAAGTATATATTAAAATCCTCCTGTACTCACTAGGTATTGAGTTATTGTAGAATCATCCCTGGTTCACACTGCTGCGACTTTGCTTGCGACGCAGAACATCATGGTGTCAAGGGGTGTGGTTTGGCCAAATTTTCTGCTCACCCATTGGTGGAAGGTTATTTACATAGTTTCTTGGTTGGAACACGTTTTGCCACATGCCTGATGAAGGGGTCCTGCGTGGCTCTGAAATTTTGTCTTTGCTATACCAATGAGATTGCTGAATGAAAAGCTTTGGGCCCACATTGGAGACCCACGGTGTGCCGGTGACGTTCTTCTGCCTTGCGATACATAAAGTCGCGTGACAATTAAGAAACCCATTTTAATTGCGGCCGTTCAAATCAATGCGACTCAAGCCGCAGTGACTTTTAAAATGTTTCCTACACTACTCTGATGCGACTTGAGTGCCCTAGACTCCTTAAAGAGTGACATTAAACCCACATCATAAAAAACAATAAATGGTGTATTACATGCTGTTCATACTCAGTCACTATAAGATTCGTTTTCTGCAAAAACCTGGTTGATCCCGCTGCTCTCCATCTCCCCCTTCTTTCCAGGTCTCCAATTCAGCTAGGAATTTTGCAGCTGTGGTGGCAACTCTGCACATGCTCAGTTTTAGTGATTTTCTATGCTGAGCATTTCCTCTCCATTACATCTGAGCATCCCATGTGACTATAGAGTCACACATGTGGGCGTATACACAGTGGTAAATGACAGCCCCCTCCCTCCTCCTACACTAACCAGCTAAACACAATAGGGACGGGATATTACACGTGGATTAATGGAGGATTCACCTCCCTGTTATTCTAAGAGCCCATTCACACAGGGACGACTTGTCAGGCGACCTAGTCGCCTGACAAGTCGCCTCCCGTTCTGTGCTATGGAACCGCTCTAAGGGGAGCGACGCAAGTCGCTCCGACTTAGAAAAAGGTTCCTGTACGACTTCGGGGGCGACTTGCATAGACTTCTATACAGAAGTCGTTTTGCAAGTCGCCCGGGCAGTCGTGTGCAGGTCGCCTCGGTGAGGCGACCTGCAAGTCGTGTTGCCCCTGTGTGAATGGGGTCTTAGAGACTGGAAGGGTGCGACAACCTGTGACTGGCAGAAATCTGCACACACCACGTTATTTCCACAAAATTACAAGGATTTGATACCAAATATATATTTGTATGATGATTAAAAACAGGTTTATTGATATTATTTCATCAGGGATGCACCGATAATCAGGGTCGATACCAAGCATTTGAGCGAGTATCGGTACTCGCCCAGAAGCTCCTGAAACCGAAACCAGTTGTGGCGCGATTTGTGTTAATACAAAATGAATGGGTGCAAACTGCACTGCAAAGAATTGCATGTGATTTGAACAAGAAAGCGGTGCGATTCCTGTCTGAATCGCCTGTGATTCTCCCCCCCCCCCCGCTGCTCCTGTGTGTGTGTGTATAGAAAGGAATTAAACCACCATCTAGTGGTCAGTTTAAAAATTTTTAGAACTCACAGTACATTATCTGGTAGTAAAGCAGGGCCGTTGGAGGTGCTCACAGCACTGGAGGAGATGTAGAGGATCCCAAGCTGACACCACTTCCGCCCTATACCCACGGGGTCCCGGAACGTCTCCAGCGCCCCTGATTTGCTAACAGATACGTAACAGAGTTCGAAAAAAAATTTTTTTAAACTGCCCACGTTCTTTCAGGGCCGATACCGATTTTTCCGCTGCTTTTAAGGCTGAAATCAGGTGCCGATATTCTGTAGATTTATTTTAAAGTTTTAATTTTTACACTGTCCTTTTTACATTTTTTTTAAAAAAAATCCCTTGTGACAGTAATAGGCAGTGACAGGTACTCTATATGCACTGCACTTAAAAGTATCTAAAAAAAACCCCACCAAGATCTGCGTTTTTAGAATACTTTTATTTTTTAAAACTGGCGCCTTTAGGATGAGAGCAATCCGGAAGTGATATCATAACATCGCTTATGGGTTACTAGATTTGAGACCTGAACAAAGCCAACTGGCTTTGTTCAGGTCTCTGGCCAGCCGGCAGACGTTCTGGCTGGTGGCTCGGGGCTCCCAGTGGGATGGGAGACCCAGGCTGAGTGGCGGCGGGAGGGGGGTCCCCTCCCGCCACTTGTGATTGGGAAGGGGTGGAGTCCCCTCCCGCCACTTGTGATTGGGAAGGGGTGGAGTCCCCTCCCGCCACTTGTGATTGGGAAGGGGTGGAGTCCCCTCCCGCCACTTGTGATTGGGAAGGGGTGGAGTCCCCTCCCGCCACTTGTGATTGGGAAGAAGTGGAGTCCCCTCCCGCCACTTGTGATTGGGAAGGGGTGGAGTCCCCTCCCGCCACTTGTGATTGGGAGGGGGTGGAGTCCCCTCCCGCCACTTGTGATTGGGAAGGGGTGGAGTCCCCTCCCGCCACTTGTGATTGGGAAGGGGTGGAGTCCCCTCCCGCCACTTGTGATTGGGAAGGGGTGGAGTCCCCTCCCGCCACTTGTGATTGGGAAGGGGTGGAGTCCCCTCCCGCCACTTGTGATTGGGAAGGGGTGGAGTCCCCTCCCGCCACTTGTGATTGGGAAGGGGTGGAGTCCCCTCCCGCCACTTGTGATTGGGAAGGGGTGGAGTCCCCTCCCGCCACTTGTGATTGGGAAGGGGTGGAGTCCCCTCCCGCCACTTGTGATTGGGAAGGGGTGGAGTCCCCTCCCGCCACTTGTGATTGGGAAGGGGTGGAGTCCCCTCCCGCCACTTGTGATTGGGAAGGGGTGGAGTCCCCTGCCGCCACTTGTGATTGGGAAGGGGTAGGGTCCCCTCCCGCCACTTGTGATTGGGAAGGGGTGGAGTCCCCTCCCGCTACTTGTGATTGGGAAGGGGTGGAGTCCCCTCCCGCTACTTGTGATAACGGCTGAGTGGCTGCTGAGCCGCATCGGTTATTACAAGAAAGCCGATCACCCGCTCTAAAGAATAGTACCAGGGTGATGCCCGGTACAACCACTTGAAGCAATATCGGTAAGTTTGTTAAAGATTCTTCAAAAAAAAAAGTTAATATTGGCCGACCCTACTGTATTCCAAAGGCCGTTTTTCCATTTTGAACATGTGACCAGCAGCAGAAGACTAGAAACTCCTCCTACTTATGTTTCCCTGCAGACAGGCTGGGAAAGATTTGGGTCATGTAACAGCTGGAAATTAATTAGGAAAAAGGTACTTAAATTTTTTTTTTTTTTTTAATTAAAATAATTACAGTGCCATCATCCACATATAGAAGTAGAAGGGTCAATGTAAAATAAACTGTGTGTTTAATATCACTTTAAGTCGCAAGAACGTCGCACTGGAGATCACATGACAATGGGGTCGCAGCAGTGTGAACCGAGCCGAAAAGCTTCAGTTTGCTCGAATGAAACAAAACCCATTGCTTTGCCCACTATGAAACTCATCCTCAACCCTCTATGTTTGCAGCAGAGTCATGGAGGTCGATCAAGACACCCAACCTATGGCAGTTTTAAAAGGCCTCATCATACTACTCGATTATCGACCAATTTGTGAACAATCTCTACGGCTAGCTTCATTTTGAACTTCTCAGTTTATAAGGTTACACGCAACCTTACCGAGGCACAAAGTGCTCCGTGCCTCGATGCCTCATCCCTGATAAACCGATACAGTAAGCTTTTGGTCCAAGTCACAAAAGAGGCTGCTCCACGAGGTTCAGGATATTTTTCCACGCCAAGGACAGGCTTGAGAACCACTTCGGTTATGGCACAGAGAACACAGAGGGGGGGAAGGAAAATAATAAAGAAAAAAAATTCTGGTCACACCAATACGACAACACAGTAAAAGACAGCACTATGTATTCTTTCATCCTCTGTCAGAGTCCCAGACGGTGCAATTTCGCGGCCATGTTTCTCAGTCCCGCGATTTCCTCGGGCTCATTTTAAAAAAAATAAAATAAATGAATAAAAAAAAAAACTTTAACAAGTTAAAACTCACATGCTTCCAAAAGAGTGATAACAAGGAGTGAAGCTCGCGCTTTCCTCACACTTGTAATAAATACTGCAGAAAGCTCGCTCACTTTTTTTTTTTTTCAAGTCAGGAAAACAGTGTCGTAACAGCCAAAAGCGCCAATGTTAACAAAATAAAAACAAATTAAAAAAAAAAAAAAAAATGCAATTACAAAAACAAAATTTAAAAGTCATTATGAAAATATGTGACGGTGAGCACAGAAGCCACAAAGCAGCCATCCCATGGCCGAGTTACACTCGCTCCGGGTTCACACCACATTGAAAAACGGTATTCGTAGCAAGTGTAGGTAAAACCTTGCTATCCAGGAACGGGAGCGTCAACGCAAAAATAAAACGTTATGGCGGAAATAATAAATCATGGAGATAAAGGCTTCTGCCATATCGACTGAACCTCTGGTGAGAGGAGTTTGCTTCTGCGGTGGCAAGCCGTTCCGTTTCCCGTGATGCCTCGGGCTCTGGGCCTTCCCTGACGTTTGGTTGGTGGGAGCAGACACTGGAGGTTAAAGATGAGAGTCTGTACAATGGAGAATACCGAGAAAAATATTTTAGGAAATTGGAAGAGGTCATAAAAACAAGGGGGGAGGGCGAAGAGCAATCCAGATATATGGCAGCCTGCCCCCAAAGATTCAATGGTGTCTCTGGTTTGCCCATCTGTGCTCTTGGAAGAAAATATGGCTGCTGTGTTGTTACTGCCTTCGGTCTTCTGCCTCTGATCTGGAGAAAGCCATGACCACATCCTCAGCACCTGTAAGATGGAAGGGGAAAAAGGGATAAGCTGAGAAGACTTTGAAGGAATTCAAAACACTTTACATGTATTTTTTGCACAATGAAGGAAGCCCACCTATAAGCTAAACAGAGATGAGAATTCCAAATATTTATTTGGAATAGGCTGGAGATATCTTAGTGACATGAAGTAGTAAGATATTTTTCCTCCAAGGTTTACTTGTCTAAAGCTGAACTACAGTCACTCCGCTAAATACATAACTAAAATACATACAAGGTGGTCGTTTTACAGAAAAAAAATAAAGCACCGTTCAGTGTTGAAACTACTACGGGGGAATGTTCATCAAGGGGTGAGAAAGTACTATGGAGAATATTCATCAGGAGATGAAAAATATTAAATCAAGGAGGTAAACAAGGACTACGGGAAACATTCATCAAGAGCTGAGAAAGTACTATGGGGAACATTCGAGAGTTAAGAAAATTGCTACAGGGAACATTCATCGGGGAGTGAAAAACATCAAGGGGTGAGAAAATGCTATGGAGAATTTTCAGAGAGGTGAAAAAGTATTAGGAAACATACCGTATATACTCGAGTATAAGTCGAATTTTTCAGCACATTTTTTTGTGCTGAAAGTACCCCCCTCGACTTATACTCGAATCATGCACTTTTCTGCAGCAAAAAAATTCATTTTCTGAACCAATTTTGGGGCCCCGTATCTCAGGGCCACTTGGTGCTAGGAACCCCAAATTTGGTATGCTAACCCAGTGGAACTGGGTCCACAACATATCCAAAGCTGGGGTTTCAATCACCAAGTAGCCCCGAGATACGGGGCCCCAAAGTAGGTTCGGAAAATGTCATTCTCTGCTGCAGAAAAGTGCTTGACATTTTCTGAACCAATTTTGGGGCCCCGTATCTCAGAGCTACTTGGGGCTAGGAACCCCAAATTTGGTGTGCAAACCCAGTGGAACTGGTACCATAATATATCCAAAGCTGGGGTTCCAATCACCAAGTAGCCCCGAGATACGGAGCCCCAAAATAAGTTTGGAAAATGTCATTCTCTGCTGCAGAAACGTGCTTGACATTTTCTGAACCGATTTTTTGGGGACCTGTATCTTGGGGCTACTTGTTGCTAGAAACCCCAGCTTTGGATATTTTATGGTGCTAGTTCCACTGGGTTTGGGGTTCCTAGCACAAAGTGGCCCCGAGATACGGGGCCCCAAAGTCGGTCAACTGTGTCCATCTGCAGCAATGTCATTTCGGGACCCTTTGGGTTCAGAGACCCCAAATTTTGGCTGCTAGGGGGCATCTAGGAACCCTTAACTACCAAGTTTGAAGTTTGGAGGACCTATGGCTGCAAATGGGCACAGTGACTCATGCAAATGGGCACGGTGAGGTTGCAAATGGGCATTGTTGACCCTCTTTTCCACTTACAGTAGCTGCGCATTTCTCACCCTCATCTTATACTCGGGTCGATACGTTTTTCCCATTTTTTTGTGGTAAATTAGGGCCTCGACTTATACTCGGAACGACTTATACTCGAGTATATACGGTACACTGAGGGGGTGAGATTCATCGAGAGTTGAGAAAGTGCTATGGGGAAATTTCAACAAAAGGGGTGAAAAAGTACTACAGGGAACAGTCATCAAGGGGTGAAAAAGTGCTATGTAGAATATTTCAGCTCAATGTGAAAAAGTACTACAGGAAACATTCACTAAGAGCTGAGAAAGTACTATGGAGAACATTCATCAAGGGGGTTATAAAGTGCTATGGAGATTATTCAGTGAGATGAAAAAGTAGTAGGAAACATTCAACGAGGGGTGAAAAATGCTATGGGGATTTCAACAAGGGGTGAAAAATGCTATGGGGATTTCAACAAGGGGTGAAAAATGCTATGGGGATTTCAACAAGGGGTGAAAAAGTACTATGAGGAACTTTCACAAAAGGGATGAAAAAGTACCAATGAGACTATTCATCTCAATGTGAAAAAGTACTATGGGAAATCTTTATCAAGAGTTGAGAAAGTACTATGGAGAACATTCATCAAGGGGTGAAAGAGCATTAGGGAGAATATTCATCTCAATGTGAAAAATTACTTTGGGAAACATTCATCAAGGGGTGGAAAAGTATTATGGGGAACATTCATCAAGGGGTGAGAGAGTACTAGGGAGAATATTCATCTCAATGTGAAAAAGTACTACAGGAAACATTCATCAATAAGTGAGAAAATACTGCAGAGGAAACATTCATCAAGGAGGGAGAACGTACTAAAAAGGGAACATTCATCAAGGAGGGAGAAGGTACTACAGGTAAAATTAATCAAGGAGGGAGAAAGTACTACAGGGAACATTCATCAAGAGGTGAAAATCATCAAGAGGTGAAAAAGCGCTATGGAGAATATTCATCAAAAAGGTGAAAAAGTACTAGCAAATATTAATCGAGGGGTGATAAAGTACTACAGAGAACTGGCAAGGAAACAAACATTATATGAGTTGATATTTTTTAGAAGTTCCATTGTCCAACTCATATATATTGATTTACGCAAATGTAGCCAGAAGTTACTGTCTTGGATACACAAACTCTGTATAGCATAAAACAAACATAGTCAAAGGGTTTGTTTGCAGCTCCACCAAGCATTAAAATACAGAATTTAAATGACTGTCAGGAGGAATGATTTTAGGCACCAGCAGATCCTGAACTGTTGGGTTTTTCCAGATGCTACAGCCTCTAGTCTAGAGTTTATAGGAGTCAGGAGACATGAAAAACATCCGGTAAGCAGCAATTCTGTGATTGTAAACACCCTAGTGGTCAGACATGTTACATCTGATGGAAGTGCACAACTGCTCACTTAACCACTCTTTACAGCATTGCTGTGCAGAAGGCATCTCCGAACTCACAACATGGCTGTCTTTGTATAGGATGGGCTACAGCAACATAAGACCATGCCATGTTCTTCAACAAAAGACCATGCCATGTTCTTCAACAAAAGACCATGCCATGTTCTTCAACAAAAGACCATGCCATGTTCTTCAACAAAAGACCATGCCATGTTCTTCAACAAAAGACCATGCCATGTTCTTCAACAAAAGACCATGCCATGTTCTTCAACAAAAGACCATGCCATGTTCTTCAACAAAAGACCATGCCATGTTCTTCAACAAAAGACCATGCCATGTTCTTCAACAAAAGACCATGCCATGTTCTTCAACAAAAGACCATGCCATGTTCTTCAACAAAAGACCATGCCATGTTCTTCAACAAAAGACCATGCCATGTTCTTCAACAAAAGACCATGCCATGTTCTTCAACAAAAGACCATGCCATGTTCTTCAACAAAAGACCATGCCATGTTCTTCAACAAAAGACCATGCCATGTTCTTCAACAAAAGACCATGCCATGTTCTTCAACAAAAGACCATGCCATGTTCTTCAACAAAAGACCATGCCATGTTCTTCAACAAAAGACCATGCCATGTTCTTCAACAAAAGACCATGCCATGTTCTTCAACAAAAGACCATGCCATGTTCTTCAACAAAAGACCATGCCATGTTCTTCAACAAAAGACCATGCCATGTTCTTCTCCTGTCAGCTAAGAGCAGGAAAGTGAAGGTGCAATGGGCATGGGATTACCCAACTGGATGATTGGAAAAGCCTCATCTGCCCTGACTAATCTCAAGTTCTGTTATTAAACACAGATGGTAGGATCAAAAGTTGGTATTGCAGCAGGAATCCATGGATCTATCCAGCCGTGGGTTTTATCTTCCTTCCACTTTTTGCTGCCTGCAGCAGAAACAGTTTTGGAATCCAATGAATAATTTAAGTGGAAGCTAGCAGTCATTTTTTTTTTTTGTGGTTGTGGAATAGGGTTAAATCAAAGCTTACCATCAGAACTCAAACTGTGGCATAATATAATATGATCTGCAGAGGATCACGACGCACATGATGAACACAAACAGCTATGTGGGCTCCGACTTATGAAGGCTGTAAAGGGATAGGCAGGTGCTGGGCTGTGCCAAGAAACATTTAATAATCCTACCCTCAATCACAATCCTACTGGGAGCAGCATCCGTCACCGGCCGAGCGAGGAGACTGTACGCTCGTCTCCATGGCAACTGGACGGATAAAGCTTTGAGGGCAGAGAAAGCTGCAGGTTGATGTTTGGATACCTAATGAGCACAGTACATCACAGAGCGGCGAGGAATCATTAGCCGCTCTGAGTAGCGGCTTTCAGCAAAGCTGCCTGATTGCAGTGACACTCGGACCCCACAAATACGTCACCCGCTTCAGGGTTTCTGATGAAAAAAAAGCGTTAATATTTATTTCCTTCAATCCTTAAAAAAATATATAAAATGTGAACACTGGTAAATGCTGAATATATGGATATGCTTTGGGAAATTACTTTTAGGGGGAGAAGAGGGACTCAGGAAAGATAAAGGTTGCACAGGAATCAAGTGTTACTTTCAATCCTGTTGCTAATTGACCACAAATCCCAGCAGACTTTGGCAGCTGGTAGCAAGAAGATGTAGCTGTGGATCGTGCTTGTGCAATTTGCAGCCCACTGACTTTTAAAAGAAGTCGTGTCACTTTTTTTCTGAAACTGTCTATACCCTTAGATGCCTAGTTATAGGATGTCAACTGTATCTACAGATTTGCTTTCATGCGAGACCACCTGCAAATTTTTCTCTTGACTATACACTGGATTTGAATTGCATGAATTTGTGGTGGATTCCCTTTAGAGTAAAGCTTGTTCGTTGAAGAGCAAGTCATCTCCCTTCCATTTTTATTACTGGACATGCAGTACTTTGCCCCCATCTTTTTAACCACTTGCCTACTGGGCACTTTTACCCCCTTCCTGCCCAAGCCAATTCCTGCCCAAGCCAGAGGATCTGAAGAAGTCACGTGACGTGACGATACGCGTCAGGAGCACGGCACGCTGCCACACACTAGCTGGATGTGACGAGCTCGGCGCTCATGGATGTTTTACCCCCCAGCTGTTTTTAAATGTAAGTGTACGAATTTTAGGAATATTTTAATAAAGTATATGACATACGGGATTATGCTATGTGCGGTTTCTGTTTTCCATATACCGCATTAAACAACTCTGCACAACGGGTGGTGGATGTGGAAGCAGGGAGAGTCCCTCAGAAGTTTTAGAGCCTGGGATTATACGAGCTCGGCGCTCGTGGGTTGAGTCGTGCGCTCATTGTCTAAGAAGTGAGTGCAACCCCCCCCCCTCCCCCTCACCTGTGTCTTTACGTCAAACGGTATCATACCATATACCACTCGTCCTTTGTTTTTTATATATGATATACGGCATCACCAATCAACGTCACCTGCTGTATTGCTGGACTTCCCTGCCTGCGGGGCCTCCTCGGCATTGCTGTATACCTTACAGCTGTAAGGTAAGGGGCCTGGGAACACGAAGGTGCCCCCACCTGTCAGCACACTGGTGTTTTTTTCCTTCCCCCGGATTCATCAACACTTTATCCATATCCAGGATTGTCACATCTGGTGGTGGGGCTGTTGTCATTTATAGTTCTTTATCATTATCATTTTATATTTTTATGGTATTTTTTCACCAAGTGTTGGCGGGATACCAACACCAATCACTGGGACTATTTTTATGGACACCTATATCCACTCTGTATTCACATTGTCTATTATTCACGTGTGGACCTAATTATTAGTTGACTATTCTATTCTTTTTTATACACATGGTTTTAATAATATCATTGGAGTTCCTTTTTATGTTATTATGATAGACTTCGGATTTATGCTCTTTCTCTAGCAGATTTACATATCCTTGCACATACCTTGCTGGTTCACTTTTACTTGTATTTTTATTTTTATCTGATCACAGGAATCTGGGATTTATTATCCCTTGATATTTGTTTGTATTTGTTCATACATTTGCATTTGTGATCTCGTTTCCACATCATTCATTTACAACTGAGGTCATTTGTTATTCATTCATCTAGTATAGCCCCCCCCCTCCCCCTACCCCCCCACCCCCCCTTTCCTTCCCTATCACAGCGCAGCCACCACCCTCTTAGTAATCATTGTTTTGTCCGTAAGGTGTTCCTTAATGCTTTGCATTCTTTGTCGAACCATTTATTGGATTGTTTGTTGGATGGTTTCTTGTAGTTGGCTTTGCTCAGCTGGGTTGTTTGTTGGATGGTGTGTAGTATTTTATGGAAGTCCTTTGCTGCCTGGTTCACACCTCGTGGGCTTATCTCATAGGCGTTGTTTTGGAAGTTTTTAAGCTGTTTCTTAAAGCGGGAGTCCGGCGACCAATCCCTTTTTTTTTTTTTTTTAGGTCATTGAGACACTTTGCTAACCCCAAAACAATACTCACAGTTTGGGTGTAATATTTCCACCTCTGTCTGTTTTCGTACTGAAGAATAACTTAAAAAATGTGATGCTGGCTGTTTCCATCTTGCTTGTGGGCATGTGAAGCCCACAAGCATTGATTTCCTGGATGGGGTGAATGCTGTTCATTCACAGCTTGTTCAAACGCATGATCATTATTTCTTCTTGGGAAGCCTGACACTAAGCTCCCAGGAGACAATGCGGCGCTGGGGAAAGGCAATAAACACGCCTACTCCCATGGGAGGAGAGACAGGAAGTGCCACAATAAAGTACAATATAAAAGGTAATTACAGCGATAAAAAAAAATTTCGTGCAGCATTTGAACATCTATGCAATTAACTGAAGGGAGTAAGATTAAATTAAAAATTTGAGTGGAACCCCGCTTTAATGTCAGGTCTGTCCGTTACCTCTCTGTATTTTGTGGTAGACTGTTTGTACCATTTAAATGATGGTGGCAGGTGGCAGGTTGCAGAAAGAGGCCGGTGGAGTTTTGGTAATGGTTTGCTAATGTATAGCAGTAGTTGATTGTGGGGTGACTGTAAAACCATTGAGTGTGTGATTCATATCTGTGAGGGCATAGTCTACCACACTGCTGCCTACATGGAAGCTAAAGGTGTACGTTCCTAGAGAGTCTCCCTTGATATGGCCATGGAGATGTAGAGGCCCAGACTGCGACACAAATTCAGCAATTTTCTTCCATTTTTGTTGGTTGTACTGTCATAGCTGTTTCTTTGTATCTGTATCGACTCATGATCGTAATTTGCATGGCCCAGTATGTACGTGTTGCCATCAGAACTTGTATAGTCCTTTTCCCTTCCTGTCCTAGCATTGAGGTCTCCACCGATGAGCACTTGTCCCAGGGATTGGAAGTGGATAACCTCACTTTGTAGGACCTCATAGGTGTCTGGTCTGAAATATGGGGACTCTGCTGGGGCAATGTATGCTGCACACAGGTAGATGTCTGACTGAGAGGTAAGGATGGAGCTGCTTATTCTTAGCCAGATGTGGATCTCTCCTTTTTTGATTGCACTGATGTTCCCATGTAGCTCCTCCTTATACCAGACTAGTATTCCTCCTGAACACCGGCCCTGTTTGATGTTTTTATCTTTCTGTGCGGGGACAGAGAATTCCCTATAGCCAGTAGGTACTGATGGTTCATGCTGTGCCCAGGTCAATGTCTCCAGGAGGATTTGTATGTCCGTCTCACGTAGTCTTTGCTTGAAATCTGGATCATTTACTTTGGATCCGAAGGCTGAAGCGTTCAGACCCTGAATGTTCCAGCTACTGATTACTAATGATGTCATTTTTTGTTTGTATATTTATACAGTGGGGGTCGGAAAGTATTCAGACCCCCTTAAATTTTTCACTCTTTGTAATATTGCAGCCATTTGCTAAAATCGTTTAAGTTCATTTTTTCCCCCTCATTAATGTACACACAGCACCCCATATTGACAGAAAAACACAGAATTGTTGACATTTTTGCAGATTTATTAAAAAACAAAAATTGAAATATCACATGGTCCTAAGTATTCAGACCCTTTGCTCAGTATTTAGTAGAAGCCCCCTTTTGATCTAATACAGCCATGAGTCTTTTTGGGAAAGAGGCAACAAGTTTTTCACACCTGGATTTGGGGATCCTCTGCCATTCCTCCTTGCAGATCCTCTCCAGTTCTGTCAGGTTGGATGGTAAACGTTGGTGGACGGCCATTTTTAGGTCTCTCCAGAGATGCTCAATTGGGTTTAAGTCAGGGCTCTGGCTTGGCCATTCAAGAACAGTCACGGGGTTGTTGTGAAGCCACTCCTTCGTTATTTTAGCTGTGTGCTTAGGGTCATTGTCTTGTTGGAAGGTAAACCTTCTGCCCAGTCTGAGGTCCTGAGCACTCTGGAGAAGGTTTTCATCCAGGATATCCCTGTACTTGGCCACATTCATCTTTCCCTCGATTGCAACCAGTCGTCCTGTCCCTGTAGCTGAAAAACACCCCCACAGCATGATGCTGCCACCACCATACTTCACTGTTGGGACTGTATTGGACAGGTGATGAGCAGTGCCTGGTTTTCTCCACACATACCGCTTAGAATTAAGGCCAAAAAGTTCTATCTTGGTCTCATCAGACCAAAGACTCTTATTTCTCACCATCTCGGAGTCCTTCGGGTTTTTTTTTTTAGCAAACTCCATGCGGGCTTTCATGTGTCTTGCACTGAGGAGAGGGTTCCGTCAGGCCACTCTGCCATAAAGCCCCGACTGGTGGAGGGCTGCAGTGATAGTTGACTTTCTACAACTTTCTCCCATCTCCCGACTGCATCTCTGGAGCTCAGCCACAGTGATCTTTGGGTTCTTCTTTACCTCTCTCACCAAGGCTCTTCTCCCGATAGCTCAGTTTGGCCGGACGGCCAGCTCCAGGAAGGGTTCTGGTCATCCCAAACGTCTTCCATTTAAGGATTATGGAGGCCACTGTGCTCTTAGGAACCTTAAGTGCAGCAGAATTTTTTTTGTAAACTTGGCCAGATCTGTGCCTTGCCACAATTCTGTCTCTGAGCTCTTCAGGTAGTTCCTTTTGACCTCATGATTCTCATTTGCTCTGACATGCACTGTGAGCTGTAAGGTCTTTTATATAGACAGGTGTGTGGCTTTCCTAATCAAGTCCAATCAGTATAATCAAACACAGCTGGACTCAAATGAAGGTGTAGAACCATCCCAAGGATGATCAGAAGAAATGGACAGCACCTGAGTTAAATATAAGTGTCACAGCAAAGGGTCTGAATACTTAGGACCATGTGATATTTCAGTTTTTCTTTTTTAATAAATCTTCAAAAATGCCGCCAATTCTGTGTTTTTCTGTCAATATGGGGTGCTGTGTGTACATTAATGAGGAAAAAAAATGAACTTTAACCACCTCAATACAGGGCACTTTCACCCCCTTTCTGCCCAAGCCATTTTTCAGTTTTCAGCGCTGTCGCATTTTGAATGACAATTGCGCGGTCATGTTACACTGTACCCTAATGAAATTTTTATCATGTTTTCCCCACAAATAGAGCTTTCTTTTGGTGGTATTTGATCACCTCTGCGGTTTTTACTTTTTGCGCTATAAACAAAAGAAGAGGGACAATTTTGAAAAAACACAATATTTTTTACTTTTTGCTATAATAAATATCCAATTTTTTTTTTTTTAACAAATTTTTTCCTCAGTTTAGGCCATTATGTATTCTTCTACATATTTTTGGTAAAAGAAAATTGCGATAAGCGTATATTGATTGGTTTGCGTAAAAGTTATAGCGTCTACAAAATAGGGGATAGATTTATAGCATTTTTATTATTTATTTATTTTTTACTAGTAATGGCAGCGATCTGCGATTTTTATTGTGACTGCGATATTGCGGCGGACACATCGGACACTTTTGACACATTTTTGGGACCATTCACATTTATACAGCGATCAATGCTATAAAATTGCATTGATTACTGTGTAAATGTGACTGGCAGGGAAGGGGTTAACACTAGGGGGCGATCGAGGGGTTAATGTATGACCTAAGGAGGTGATTCTAACTGTGGGGGGAGGGGACTGACTGGGGGAGGTGACCGATCGGTGTCCCTATGTACAAGGGACACGCCATCGGTCTCCTCTCCTCTCTGACAGGACGTGGATCTGTGTTTACATGCACAGATCCACGGTCCTGCTCTGCTACCCGGCAATCGCGGGTGCCCGGCGGACATCGCGGCCGCCAGGCACGCGCACCGGGTCCCGAGCGACGCAGCGGGCACGCGCCCCCTAGTTGTTTGGGAGGGCGAGGACATCATATGACGTCCGCCCAGAACAACAGAAGCCTCGTCCCGCCGTCATATGACGGTGGGCGGTGGCTTAGTGGTTAAATGATTTTAGCAAATGGCTGCAATATAACAGAGTGAAAAATTTAAGGGGGTCTGAATACTTTTGGTCCCCACTGTATACCTTTCCTGGGACAAATCGGGTTATGGGTGGTTGTCCTTGTCTTGTCTTTTTTTGTCTTGTCTTTTTTTTTTTTGCTTTTTTTTTTTTTTTTTTTTAGCTCCGTCACAGTTTATTGCATTATGTGCTGAGGAGGGTTCTTATCTCCTCCTTTTCTCTGCTCCTGTAGTGATCTTAACATCTATCTTGGGGCAGGTGGTTTACTCCATTCTTGCCATCTTTGTGGTCTCTCTCCCTCGATCTCTCTCTCTCCCTCGATCTCTCTCCCTCGATCTCTCTCTCTCTCGATCTCTCTCTCTCTCGATCTCTCTCTCTCTCGATCTCTCTCTCTCTCTCGATCTCTCTCTCTCTCTCTATATCTCTCTCTCTCTCTCGATCTCTCTCTCTCTCGATCTCTCTCTCTCTCTCTCGATCTCTCTCTCTCTCTCTCTCTCGATCTCTCTCTCTTTCGATCTCTCTCTCGATCTCTCTCTCGATCTCTCTCTCTCGATCTCTCTCTCTCGATCTCTCTCTCTCGATCTCTCTCTCTCGATCTCTCTCTCTCGATCTCTCTCTCTCGATCTCTCTCTCTCGATCTCTCTCTCGATCTCTCTCTCGAACCTGCAGCTTGGCATTGCATGCTCTCAATAAGTCTAAGATCTACCAGAACACCCAGATCCTTCTCCATTATTGAATATAAAAGTGAAGAAGCCTGGATTGTAGCGTGGATGTCTATGATCCACATGACTGCATTTGTGAAAGCTGCTGTGGAGATTTTAATTAAGACCGTGCAATTAAGCAGACAACGCTCTTTCCGTTAAGACATGAGGTGATTAACAAGAACCGGCACCTTACACAACCGGCTCAGACAGGGAACATGGCCAGCTGTCATACGCAGTCTCCACTTTCTGGATGTCTGTATGAATTCCCAGCATGCCTTCCTTTAGTTACCTGTGACTTTGCTTGGCGCAGCTAATCCAGCCTTTACTGGGGGGGAACTAAGAATAAATTCCGCCTTTTGCTCTTTCATCTCAGCTGATCATATATGGGAACAACATGTCGTTTTAGAAGAGAAATCCTTACTCTAAAGGGTCTAATTTAAAAAAAACAAAAAAAAAAAAACCCCAAAAAAACATAGCCGTTTTGTTCAGCGAATCTGCAATGTTCTTTCTTAGGCAAAACGAATGTTATTAGGATGGTTTCTCTTCTGCATTAAATGTTCTTTTTATGGGTGGTAATAAAATGCCACATTATGGCCATTAGATGGTGCTGAGGAGTATAGGAAATACAAATGTCTTTGTGACTATTCTAGAGAATGCTAGGGAAAGGAATTATCAGGTTTAAAGCAGTAGTTTAAAAAACCTTCAAGACAATAGCATAATCTGCTAGTATGCATCGCATACTAGCAGATTATGTTATACTTGCTTTAGAACGAAGCTCCTGCAGCACGGCCGGCCACTGCTGAGGAGGCTGACCCGTTTCTTCCGGGTTCGCGGGCTTCGGCGCTATGAGTGGCCGTAGCCGTGGCGACGTCATGTGCGTGGGAGTCCTCCTTTCTGGCACGACCAGACCTTCAGAGCGCATGCACCTCTGACGTCAGCGGCTGCATGCAAGGTGAATATCTCCTAAACCGTGCAGGTTTAGGAGATATTCATTTTTACCTACAGGGTAGGCCTTATTATAGGCTTACCTGTAGGTAAAAATGACCAAGCGGGTTATACAACCGCTTTAATGTAACCAATGATTGCCTTTACTTGCTAATTCCCTCTAGCCTACTCTAGAATTTTAAAGTGGTTCTAAAGCCTAACTTTTATGCACCACTACCTGTTTTCCCCCCATCCCTAAACACATACTTGGCTCCCCTCAATACAACACTGTCCTGGCTTCAGCACCACTCCTTCTCTTCCTGGTCTCACAGGGGAGACTGAGGGCAGTGGAGCCATTGGCTCCTGCTGCTGTCAATCAAACACCTGTGAGGAGGGGGGTGTGGCTTACTTGCAGCGGGCAGCTGTACTTGGCTTCCTGAAAACATCACAGCACCCTACCTCAGTACTCCTCTCAAGAGCCCTGATGCAAGCAGTAGGCTGGCTCTTGGGAGGAGTTATGCAAATATCAAAATGCTTTGATGGGTGGGTGGCAATCTGGAAGAGTGCAGGGCTCGACAAATCACAGACGCCATGGTGACTAGAGATTGCATCCTGGGCCTTTGTCAGCCATTCGCATCCGCCTCCCACTTGCCAACCGCGCTATAGCTGAAGTACGGCTACAGCATGGCCGTCCAGTTCTGGGAGGGCATCTATTGACATCCTCCCAGGACACGCATCAGCCGCACTCTGTGATCGCGGTGTCCTTCAGGCACAGCTGATCACAGATGGAGGTAAAGAGCCAATTGCATCGGCCCTTTACCATGTGATCAGCTGTGTGCAATCACAGCTGATCACATGTAAATAAATGCAGATTATCAGCATTTCCTTTCCTCAGCGCTGTCACAGCGTGAGGAAAGGAAAGCCGGCTAGCCTGTGACAGGACATTCATTGCTGCCCATCTGTGCAGCCTCATTGCTGCCCATCTGTGCAGCCTCATTGCTGGCCATCTGTGCAGCCTCATTGCTGGCCATCTGTGCAGCCTCATTGCTGGCCATCTGTGCAGCCTCATTGCTGGCCATCTGTGCAGCCTCATTGCTGGCCATCTGTGCAGCCTCATTGCTGGCCATCTGTGCAGCCTCATTGCTGGCCATCTGTGCAGCCTCATTGCTGGCCATCTGTGCAGCCTCATTGCTGGCCATCTGTGCAGCCTCATTGCTGGCCATCTGTGCAGCCTCATTGCTGGCCATCTGTGCAGCCTCATTGCTGGCCATCTGTGCAGCCTCATTGCTGGCCATCTGTGCAGCCTCATCAGCGCACATTGGGGAAGAATAAAAATTACAGAAGTGAAGAAAAGTGTTTTTTTTCCCAAAACATTTGGTCTTTTTCCTTAGTTTAGCAAAAATTAAAATGCCCAGTGGTAAAAAAAAAAAAAAAATGATAAAAATGTCATATAGGTACCTTGTTGCATGACCGCGCAATTGTCATTTAAATTGTGACAACGCTGAAAATTGGCCTGAAGTGGAAGGGGGTCAAAGTCCCCTGTAGGCAAGTGGTTAAAAAAAAAACTGGCTCCTAA
Organism: Lithobates septentrionalis; assembly: GCA_037952835.1. Classification (NCBI taxonomy): domain Eukaryota; kingdom Metazoa; phylum Chordata; class Amphibia; order Anura; family Ranidae; genus Lithobates; species Lithobates septentrionalis. Next base: position 47,799 of record JBBDGP010005180.1, read on the forward strand.
CTTTTTTTTTAGCTGGCTCCTAGATTCAAAGCAAATTTGTCAAGCCCTGGAAGAGAGTTGGTCTTCTAGGTAGACTTTATTTGCCTGCAGACTACCCTAGGTAACACCCACATTTTATGCTGAGCCTTTGTGGTTGAAAGAACTGAAGCCCAATAAATGAAAGTGGTGGGCCAGGTTGGGGGAAGAAAGAGCTAGTATCATGGGTGCTCAACCTGTGGCCCTCCAGTTGTTGTGGAACGACAAGTCCCATGAGGCATTGCAAGCTGCTGATTTACAAGCATGACTTCCAAAGGCAGAGGCATGATTGGGTTAGTAGTCCTGCAACAGCTGGAGGGCCACAGATTGAGCACCCTTGAGCTAGATGATGCTGGGTGTCCTTCAGCCTGGAAATGAGGCAGGCTCTATCTGGCGTGCTGCAATTTCTAATGTACACTGTGCAATGAAATCAGAGTAAGCCATTTCAGTGCAGGAGAGGAGCCGGTAGAGCTGTGCAAGACTGAAAGGAAAGCCGGAGTTCAGTTTTAAAGCACACTAACACCCCCATACATGTACAGTCTGATTTCCATAAACCTTTTCTGACCTGTACAACTTCCCGACTGTTACCTTTCATAAAACCTGGTGCAAAGAAAGGCGTCTCCAAACTATGGCCCTCCAGTTTTTGAAGAACTACCATAATGCCATTTCATGTCTGTGAATGTCAGAGTTTGACATTGCCTCATGGGACGTGTAGTTGGGAGATCCCTGTGCTAGACGAACGTCTGATGGAATCCAGTATCTATGGAGGAGCACAAACCTGTGTGCTATTCCATATAACTGAGCCCCACTGACCTCGGGACCCTCTGCCAGACATCTTGTTGTATCCCTGCCATAGACCTTCTCAGTTTACTAATCTGCAACAGCTTGCTTTAGGTGGAGATGATTAAAAAATAGCCCTCACAGTAGAGAAAAGTCTTTTGTTTACAGAAGAAAAAAGCAGATCGTGAATGCGGAGTAGATGACAGCATGCATGTAGGCGGCTTTTCATGTGTAGGAGGAGAATTGTCGCTGATCGGTCTTACCGCTCGTGCATTCTGTATCGCATGAGGTACTAATTGATTTGAGAGAAAAAATATATACTATAATTATATAATTTTTTTAAATTAATTTTTTCCTGGAACCTGGCAGTGACCTCACCCCTGGCACCAGTGTTGCCAACCATCAGTATTTTTACTGGCAGCCAGTAAAAAACAGCAATTTTCTCCTGCCAGTAAATGTTAGTAAAAGGAAAAAGTTGCCAGTAAAAAATATGGCTGAGATGTTTGGCTCGTACCAGAGCCGGCCGAGACCATCCGAGTGCCTGCTATGGTGTGTTCGGGCAGCTAAACCAAGCTTGGTTTAAACCCAAAACCAAAAATGTGTAATCTATATTGCAGCTTGCCAATCATTTAAGTACTGTACATATAGCTTTTTTTTATTTTAAGGGTAGAGTAGCACCCTCTTTAATCTTGTATTGCTCATTTGGGCTACTCTGCAGAAAAGTATCCTTTCTATTGGTCCTGGTGATCATCACTGATACACAAATTAATGGGAAATCCAAAATTCTACACTTGTTAGCAGATTTCTGGTGACATCGGTCAAGGGGAAGTTTCTCCTTGCTTAGGAGAGGTTCCTCTCCCTTCCCGTTGTGTCCTTTGGAAAGAAAGTGAAGGGAGATCTTCCAAACAGGTCACAGACAGCAAACAGCCCTTCAATACTCCATCTAAAACCAAATAAACGGTGTGATGATGATCGACTAAAGGGGGTGAACCAGCAGGAATGGGCTGAACTGTCCATCGGCATGGCTCCAAAATGTTGACGAAATGCTTGGGCAACGAAGATTTGACCAGGTCGTGCAGAAGGCATGGCCTTCAGTGTTTGGTTACTAAAAAGGCAAGTTAACAGCTTTGACCTCCATTATTTGCATACGTGTCTCTTGTCAGGGAGGTGTTGAATCCATTGGTTTGGCTTAGTCAACAACAGCATTTTCAGCAGGAAGTCAGCCATGCCAGCAAACTTATTACTCTTTCAAAAGTCTACTCTGAGCTGGCCATCTTATAGATGCAAAAGAGTGGTAGACATCGTATGAAAAAGGATACTTTTCTGGAAAGCCACAAGTCAAAACGTCCAGTAGCTATAAGTAGCAAAAGCTGCTTGCAAATCTTCAATCTTCTTATTAAAGTGGAGCTTGGGCCCCACCCCCTTCACCTCCCTATTGGCTTCACATTCCGGAAGGGGCTGGACAAAAGGTTCACCTTTTACAGGAACCTTCTATCATTTGTTCATACCTTTCGGTACCTAGTTACAGAATATTTAATGGATCTACAGATCTGTTTTCACTGACGTGGCTTCCTGGTGTGTGTGTTTTTTTTTGTTTTTTTTTTTTTATTATTTAATCCTTTGCTGGTCTTGAGTTTCTGGCAGATTCCCTGTTAAAGTCTGTTCCTTAAAGCGGAGTTCCACCCAAAAGTGGAAGCTCCGTTTATTTGCCTCCTCTCCATTGCCACATTTGGCACCTTTCGGAGGAGAAGAGTTTTTGACAGGTACCCATCCCCACATACGGGAAAGATAAAAACACTTAACTCTAAGAGCACACATTTTTCCAAGGATGGGGGCTGCTCTTCAGGACTTAGACTGGGAGGAAATTTTGGCATCAATAGACACAGAACAGAAACGGGAATTCTTAAAAAAAAAACACCTGTATGCAAACGTACTGCAAAGTATATTCCCATGGGCAATACGTTTTAAAAAGGTTAAAAATAAAACCAATGTGGCTCATGGCCAAAGTTAAAATGGCTATAAATTAATAAGAAAATAACTTTTAAAAAATATAAAAATGAAGGAACACTATCATCGTTTAAATTCTACAAAGAATAAAAATAATATGTAAAAAGGAAATCAAGGATGCTAAAATTCAAAACTAACGGCAGATGGCAAGATAGTAGGTCAAACCCCCAAAAATTCTTCAAATATATTAATAGTAAAAAGGTCAGGTCGAAGCATGTAGACTTCATCTCTATGTATACAAAGGAGCATGGGGGAGCTCATGTCCATAATGGGGATGCTATTGACCCTAAATTATCCACAATGGCTCAATTGATATGATCCAGAAATATTTAGACAGAATAAAGGTGGATAAAGCACCTGGATCAGATGGCATCCACCCACAGATCCTAAAAGAATTGAGCTCTGTCATTTCAAAGCCATTGTTTCTAATTTTTAGGGACACGTTAATGACTGGAATGGTGCCACTGGATTGGTGCAGGGCCAATGTGGTGCCTATATTTTAAAAGGGATCAAATTCTTTACCAAGTAACTAAAGACCTGTTCGTTTTTAACTTCTATAGTCGGGAAGATACTGGAGAGTTTAATAAAAGACCACATAGACAAGTTCTTGATGGAAAAAATTATTTTAAGCAGCAGACAGCATGGATTCATGAAAGACAGAAGTAGTCAAATCTGATTTCTTTTTAAGAAGAGGTAAGTAAAACCTTGGACAGAGGGGTGGACGTGGTATACTTGGACAGAGGGGGGGGGGGGCTGTGGACGTGGTATACTTGGATTTTCCAAAAGCGTTTCAAACAGTTCCCGGAACACGGCTAGTGTATAGGGTAAAGTCTACAGGCTTGAAAAGATCAATTTGGCTAAAAAAAAAATGAATTCAGAGAGTAGTGGTTAATGATTCTTACTCTGAACGGTCCAAGGTTATCAGTGGTGTACCCCAAGGTTCAGTGTTGGGACCCTTACTTTTTATTATCTTTATAAATGATATAGGGTCTGGGATTAAAAGTACCATTTCTGTCTTTGTAGATGACACCAAGCCATGCAGTGGAATAACGTCCTTACAGGATGTCTCCAATTTACAAGCCGACCTCAATGCTCTGTCTAATTGGGCAACTAAGTGGCAAATGAGGTTTAATGTTGATAAATGTAAAGTTATGCACTTGGGGGCTAAGAATATGCATGCATCATACATACTAGGGGGGAGTACAACTGGGGGAATCCATGGTGGAGAAGGATCTGGGGGTTTTGGTAGATCACAAGCTCAATAATAACATGCAATGCCAAACTGCGGTTTCCAAAGCGAGCAAAGTCCTTTCTTGTATTAAGAGAGGTATGGACTCCAGAGAGAGAGAGAGATATCATTTTGCCCCCCTGTACAAATCATTAGCAAGACCTCATCTGGAATATGCAGTTCAGTTTTGGGCACCAGTTCTCAAAAAGGATATTGTGAACTGTAAAAAGTGCAGAGAAGGGCAACCAAACTGATAAGAGGCATGGAGGAGCTCAGCTATGAGGAAAGATTAGAGGAACTGATGGGTTTACTTCCTCTTTGTTTCCCTGCAAAAGGTAAAGCATAGTGGGCTACTATGCATTGCATAGTAGCCCATTATGTGTCACTTACCTGACACAGGAGCCTGCAATGTCACCGCTGTCCCCTCTGCTTCGGAGCGTCCATCTTCTTTCCAGGTATCGTGGCTCCGGCGCTGTGATTGGCCGGAGCCTCGATGACGTCACTCCCGCGCATGCACACGGGAGCCGTCACTAACGGCATGCGCCGTAGACAGCGGTGCCTGTCTTTTTGCAAGTATCTCCTAAACCTACCGTGTAGGTTTAGGAGATATTTCTTGGACCTACAGGTAAGCCTTAATCTAGGCTTACCTGTAGATCAAGGTGGTCTGTAAGGACTTACAACCACATTAAGAAGGCATTTGACTCCGTGTGGCACCCAGGCCTGTTCCTCAAACTATTAGAGAGTGGAATAGGAGGGAAAAACATATGAGGTTATCAAGAGTTCATAGACTGAGAACAGCTGCAGTGTAAAAGTGAATGGGAAAAGAACCAAACACTTCCGGTGTCTTGCCGAGAAAGTTCCCTCGGCGGATAAGGTCCCCCCTGTACTGCGCAAGCGCTGTGCTCGCGCATTACGAATGACCAGGAGCCGCCGAAAATGAAAATCTTCAATCAGCTGTCCAGGGGGCCTGCCCCCTGGGTCCAGGCTGAAGCCCCACCATCCAAGTGGACCTAGAGGGGGGAATAAAAATGTGCCGAGTGAAGCGAGGCCGTGCACGAAGCGTGGCAAGCGAAGCGAGCCCGCGAGGGGCCCTGTTACAGGCGCTGTGTACAGCTGATTTCTTCTCTATTTCGCTTCGGCTATTTCCGCCGGCTCCTACTGCGCAGGCGCTGCGCCTGCGCAGTAGAGGTGGGTCCTTATCCACCGAGAGGAACTTTCTCGGCAGAACACCGGCAAGCCAGAGGAGTCAGACAGAGCTGAAGCCTAAGTCCAACCCTCTTCAACATCTACATCAATGAACTGGCTGCAGCTCTAGAATCTTCCCCAGCACCAGGACTGACTCTACATGACATTGAGGTGAAGTTCCTGCTGTATGCGGATGACCTCCTACTTCTGTCACCAACAGAGAAAGGCCTACAAGATAGCTTGGAAGTGCTGGAGAAATACAGTGCCACATGGGCACTACCAATCAACTCAAGTAAAACAAAAATCATGGCGTTTCAAAAGAAAAATACTAAACAAAACCAAGAGCCCTTCCTTTACATTAAACAACTGCACTGTTGATGAAACAGCTACACAGAGCTCGGCTTAGAAATTAACAAATCAGGAAGTTTCAAGCCAGCCATAGAGGCACTAAAAATACAAGGCATGCAGAGCCTTCTATGCCATCAGAAGACAGCTGTACCACCTAAAACCACCAGTGAGGGTCTGGCTCAGACTATTTAATAGCGTCATCACCCCAATTCTTCTTTATGGCAATGAAGTTTGGGGTCCTGTCACCTACCCAGACCAATCCAAATGGGACCCCAGCCCAACAGAAATATTCCATCTGGAATTCTGCAAGCACCTCCTCCAAGTCCAATGGAGCACCTCCAACAGTGCTTGCCGGTCCGAGTTCGGCAGATTTCCCTTACTTCTCGCAGTACAGAAGAGGGCGCCATCATACTGGGATCACCTACAAAACAGCAGTCCCAACTCACACCACCATAAAGCCTTACTTAACAGTAAAGACCAGTCCAAGCCATGTGGCCTGCAACAACTTGTCAACACCTTGTCTATCCCAAGCTCTCAACAAGGAGGCCTGACAAAATATCAAATAAAAAACATAATCAATGACTCCACAAAAAAACATGTTGGAGAATGGAGAAATGAGCTAACAAACTCCAAAAAAATAGCTGTTTACCGGTCACTGCAGAGAGACGACAAACTGGCCCCGTACCTGGAGGTGCTACAAGACCCCAAAGACAGACAGACCCTGAGCCTGTACAGACTGAGCGCCCACAGCCTGGAAATCGAATTAGGATGGCACAGGCAGACCTACGAGCCCAGGGAGAGTAGACTGTGCCAGCAATGTGACCAGAGGGGTCCTGGAGGATGAGGACCACTTGCCCAAAGTACTCCTCAGTGAGGGACACTCACTTCCAGAGACTCTCCACTCTCATCCCGGACCTCAATTCTATAGAAGAGAAGAGGAAACTCCAATTTCTACTGGGAGAAGAGGAGCCAACGGTAAAAATTGATGCCAAAACGTGACAGCGTGTCACCAACTGAGAGGGACATGAAAGACTGAGGACTTAAATATCCTTTACATGGACTTATGCCCATTCCCCTTTATATTACCCCCCCTTCTTTTTCTTACAGAAACTCAACTGCTTTGGCAATGCTAACATGTATGTGGTCCTGCCAATAAAGCTTGGAAAAAAAAATGAATTGAATTGAGATCGGGTGGGTGGGTGCGCTCGGGTGCGCGCGGGCGATGTGTGAGTGCGGGCGATGTGTGAGTGCGGGCGATGTGTGAGTGCGGGCGATGTGTGATGTGTATGGGTGTGAGATGTATGTGTGACGTATGTGTGAGAGATGAGTGTGTAATGTGTGTGAGTGTGATGGGGGGGGGGGGGGGGGGGTGTCAGGACAAGTCTGATTCTTGGAAGAGTGCAGGCTGAGTTTCCAGCACAGCCAGAAAACTGACCATGCTGTGCTCTCCTGCCTAGTGTGGTCTGTATTTGATGGGAAAGCAGAGGGACTGGCAGTAACACCAGGGATTTCACACAAAGGAAGCATTACAAAGAGAACAGCAGGCTCTCATACAAGTACACAAGACTCTCATACAAGTACATGGTACAGCAGACACATATCAGAAATATTGGAGTAACAAACACACTTTAATCACTTTAATTTTAAGAAGTCTCTTCTATTGCTCTCAGCCTCTCCAAATTATAATTTTTATTTTGCTATTGCAATCTGATTTTCTGGTAGAGGGTGGCTACGTTCCTCCTCCATGATCCCACTGTATATAGGAACATAGCGCCCCTCCCCCGCTCACTCCTGAGATGGACTGTGGGATTGGTATTGTACATAGAGCAGTGTACATGACTGCAATTAACACCACTATGGCAGCCCCCCCAGGGGTGTACAGGGGAATGGCTCAGGTCAATCAATAGAAGTCTCTTAAAAGAAAACGGATATCTCTTAAGGTCATTGCTCATCTCTGAAAATGAAGGATTTTGCCTTCGAAACCCTCGTACGGCAATTCAACATTTGCATCCTTTACCAGACATTCTTTTTGTTCCCCCAAGAAAAAGTACTCGGCAGCACTAATATTTCCCGTGGCGGAATCATTTCACTTAGGACTGAACATTAACATTCAAGCAGAGACATATTTTTTTTTCCAGCTGCAGAAACTTGCATATGTTGTGTCAGCACAAAGTCAAGAACAAGCCCTGCAGCAACCAGGTGACACGTTCTACACAAGGGATCCAGAGGAGTCCACCGGGGACACCTAGTGGTCATTGCATCAATGTGCAGGACACAACCGAGAAGAAGGAGCCGCTCATCAATCCAAATGGCTTTTTGCTACAAGTGACCACTTCCTAACTCACAAGCTGCATGCAAATTCCAATGTTCATCATCACTGTGAGGCAGAGAACAGACTTGGAACTAGCAGGGTGGATAAAAATCAATGATAAAATAATTATATATTTTTTATAGATATATATATGATTTTTTATATATATATATAGATATAGATATATATATATATATATATATATAGATATATATATATATATATATATATATATCTATATATATATATAGATATATATATATCTATATATATATCTATATATATATCTATATATATATATCTATATATATATATATATATCTCTATATATCTATATCTCTATATATCTATATCTACATCTACATCTATATCTATATAAAATCATATATCTCTCTTTTTTTCTTGAAATCTGATTTTTATTCTTAATCACATTTATTTTAATAAAATGCTTTTGGAGTAAAAATCTATCCAAATGATAGTGTTCTATTTTAGATACATTAATATTTTAGTTTATTCAGCATGAAATGGAGCATAGTTATGTAGCATAAGGCTGTATATTCTGCAATATTTGCATTTTTGGTAAACTCAGCTTGCAGAGCTTGGATTCATTTGATGAGACAACATGCACAGCATTGATGCATTCACACAATTTCACAGTAACCATGAGAGAAAGTTCAGGGATATTCCTTTATCCCATTGTTTTGCAAATCTAATGGACACTACAAACTGTATGATTGAATCGGTTCCGACATCGCTGTTTTACTAACCTGACAGCTTATTATTCCAAATAGGAAACCTTCATTTTGTTTGCAAATATTAAAGATTGTAACTACCAGCAAGATTGAGTCCTTATATATAAAGAGCACCTGTCATATCAGATCCATCATGGCAGCGCCTGTTAGCGGCATCCACTCACCTGCTTCCGCCACGTCCCTCACCTTATTGTGTCACTGCCGCATCACCAGCCGTCCCATTAAAGTGAATGAGACTGTCGGTGAGTCAACAGCGGGTCAGAGGAAGAGGAGCTGTGGGACAAAGATGACAGTTGCGCTTTAAAAAAAATTATGATTTAAATTAAAGTTGATTTAAATCAAGTCTTTTTACTAGTGATTTAAATAGACATGATTTTAATCAAATCCACCCTGGGAAGTAGTATGCTGATTCTAGGACAGGTGATGTTTGCTTTTAGCAGATTACCTTTTAAAAACAAAACAAATGAAAGTGGGAACAAGGTAACAGCCGTGTGATTTTCAGTACACTATGCACTGTGTGTACTCATGGTTATAGCTGACGTGTCTGCTCACAAAGTCAGCAAACAAGCTTCAGTAAGTACCTCTAATGTCCACCAGGTGTCACTATGTGCTATTTCTCTGAGAAATACAGTACAAGCAGCATAGCTGTAACCACATCGCCACCTAGTGAATAAATACCATAACTGAATTACAGCATCTTTAGCCACTTCTTCCTAAGCCTGGTCTGACACTTCTCACATATGTAAAAATCAGCTTTTTTTTTTTTTGCAAGAAATTTTACAACCCCCAAAACATTACATATTTTTAGCAGAGGCCCTGTAGAATAAAATGTTGGGGTGTTGCAATTTTTTTTTTTATATCACACTGTATTTGCACAACAGTTTTTCAAATGCACATTTTTTGGGGGGAAAAAAATACACTTTTATGAATTTTAGAAAAACCCAAGCACAATACAATATCAAATTTTATGGTAAAATATAAGAGTTGATGTTAAACCACGTAAATAGATACCCAACATGTCACTCTTTAAAACTGCGTACGCTCATGGGACGGCGACAAACTACGGTACATAAAAATCTCCATAGGCGATGCATTAAGAGCCTTTGCCGGTAACCAGTTTAGAGGTCTGGTGGTAGAAGAATTACTGCTTTCAATCTGACGTTCGTTGCGATACTGCACATATGTACTATGATGTATGTAGATATGTGTGTATGTATGTATGTGTAATATATATATATATATATATATATATATATATATATATATATATATATATATATATATATATATATATATATATATATATATATATATATATATATATATATATATATACACACACATATATATATATATATATATATATATACACACACATATACATATATACACACACACACACACGACTTACGTATGGGTTCACGGGGTGCAGGGGTGCTTTAAAATTCTAATTAAAACAACTTTGAAGCTTTTTTTTTTTGATCAAAAAAAGAAAAATTAGGGTTGTGCGAAGGTCTCAAGCATTCGCACAGCCGTCACAAATAATTCTTATATTTTGCCTAATTGAGGTATTTCAGGAAATGACCCTAGCAAATACACAATCTGGAAAATACTGACTTACGGCCACTAGGTGGAGCTAATGATCATATGAAACTTTTTTTTTTTTTTTGCCTAATATTTGACAGCTGAGATGTTCACACAATTTTTTATTTTTTTTTAACACATAAACCCCTTGGAGTGCCCACATGACTCCACTTAACCACTTCCCGCCCAAGGCCGTCATATGACGTTCTGGACTCTGAGTGGAGGTATCGGTATGATGGATGCAGCTACAGGCATCATTCAGATATTTTTATTTTTTTTCTGCCGGCGATTCCCTGCAACGTAAAAAACAATCAATCATACTGGCTGTTCAGACGCTTGATTGTTTTCACAGGCAGCGACCTGTTTCTTGTAAAGAGGTAAATAAGGAAAACAAAAAAAAACAAAAAAAACACATTTACAGAGTCAAATTGCATCACCTCAGGGAGCTTTTTTTTTGCGGATCTCAGGCTTTCCAGCCTAGAGGAGAGATGTGGGGTCTTATAGACCCTATGTCTCTCTGTAAAGAGGACCTGTCATGCCCTATTCCCATTACAAGGGATGTTTACAAATAGGGCTAACTTTAGTGCTTGTTTTTCCCTAGGGTTGTCTCTGCCAATATATATATATATATATATATATATGTGTGTGTGTGTGTGTGTGTGGGGGTTCTGAGCAATTTTTTTGCAAAAATAAATTACGATTTGTACATGTAGGTAAGGAGTGCCAGAATTGGCCTGGAAGTGGTTAAAGCGGAGTAGAGAAGACAACCAGCCCGGTGAAGAGACATCCTATAGATTGCACACTTACCCTGATCAATGGAGTGCTGGGGCAGCTGGCTGAGCTGGCTAGTGACCACTCCAGCATACGATCGCAGGAATGCTTCCTCACTAGGGGTGAGCTACGGGAGAAACAGAAAAGACATGTTACTTTCAGAGACAAACAAGTTCACGCTCCCAGCATGCTTTGCAATCTTCCAGCAGTGTGCTACTTTGACTGCCAGCTGCAGCAGAGAAAGAACATCAATCTTAGTGGCCCAACATCAGAACTGACTGACATTATTCTAAAGCAACCTTCCGACCACAAATAAAACAGTGCAGTGCCCCCTTACATTGGTCAGTGGAAGAGGCCCCGCCCCTTACAGTAATGGTCAGTGGAAGAGGCCCCGCCCCTTACAGTAATGGTCAGTGGAGGAGGCCCTTACAGTGGTGGTCAGTGGAGGAGGAGCCCCCCCTTTACAGTGATGGTCAGTGCAAGAGGCGCCTTACAGTGGTGGTCAGTGCAAGAGGCGCCCCCCCTACAGTGGTGGTCAGTGGAAGAGGCGCCTCCCCCTACAGTGGTGGTCAGTGGAAGAGGCGCCCCCCCCTACAGTGGTGGTCAGTGGAAGAGGCGCCCCCCCCTACAGTGGTGGTCAGTGGAAGAGGCGCCCCCCCTACAGTAGTGGTCAGTGGAGGAGGCTCCCCCTTTACAGTGGTGGCCAGTAGGAGAGGTGCCCCCCTTACATTGGTGGTCAGCAAGGATGTGGATGAAAATGACAGCCATGGGAACTAACCTCGTTATGATTACGGTGCTCTCTGAAGAGTGACCTCCATTCATGGCACACTTCAGAGGCGTCGTCGTATCACCTCCTCACCACCTGCTTTAACCCCTTGTACCCTGAAACTAGCACACTGCGCAACAGGCGGTTGTGGGGCCCCTTTATTCAGTTGAACGGGAAGATAACTTTTGCTGTGGAAGAGGCAACCCCCTTACAGTGGTAGTCAGTGGAAGCAGCGCCCCCCTTACAGTGGTGGTCAGTGGAGGAGGCGCCCCCCCTTACAGTGGTGGTCAGTGGAGGAGGCGCCCCCCCTTACAGTGGTGGTCAGTGGAGGAGGCGCCCCCCCTTACAGTGGTGGTCAGTGGAGGAGGCGCCCCCCCTTACAGTGGTGGTCAGTGGAGGAGGCGCCCCCCCTTACAGTGGTGGTCAGTGGAGGAGGCGCCCTCCCTTACAGTGGTGGTCAGTGGAGGAGGCGCCCTCCCTTACAGTGGTGGTCAGTGGAGGAGGCGCCCCCCCTTACAGTGGTGGTCAGTGGAGGAGGCGCCCCCCCTTACAGTGGTGGTCAGTGGAGGAGGCGCCCTCCCTTACAGTGGTGGTCAGTGGAGGAGGCGCCCCCCCTTACAGTGGTGGTCAGTGGAGGAGGCGCCCCCCCTTACAGTGGTGGTCAGTGGAGGAGGCGCCCCCCCTTACAGTGGTGGTCAGTGGAGGAGGCGCCCTCCCTTACAGTGGTGGTCAGTGGAGGAGGCGCCCTCCCTTACAGTGGTGGTCAGTGGAGGAGGCGCCCCCCCTTACAGTGGTGGTCAGTGGAGGAGGCGCCCTCCCTTACAGTGGTGGTCAGTGGAGGAGGCGCCCTCCCTTACAGTGGTGGTCAGTGGAGGAGGCGCCCCCCCTTACAGTGGTGGTCAGTGGAGGAGGCGCCCCCCCTTACAGTGGTGGTCAGTGGAGGAGGCGCCCCCCCTTACAGTGGTGGAGAGATGTCCCCTTACATTGATGGTCAACAAGGATGTGGATGAGGATGACAGCCATGGGAAGTAACCTTGTTATGATTACGGTGCTCTCTGAAGAGCTGAAGAGTGACCTCCATTCATGTCCCACTTCAGAGGAGGCGTTGTATCACCTCCTCACCACCTGCTTTAACCCCTTGTACCCCGGCACTAGCCCACTGCACAACAGGCGGTTGTGGGGCCCTTTCATTCAGTTGAACGGGAAGATAACTTTTGCTGTGCCACGATGCAAGGCATCACAGTCACAGCATATGTACACTTCTCCACTGTGCAGCCACAAGGTGGGGAGGTTCGGTAAAAACGTGACTCAGCCGTACTCTTTTACCACCCCACAACCACTAGTGTAAACAAAGCCTATAATACACAGATTAGCGGAAGTTCTCACGTGTGCGTCCTGTTTGGTTCTCCCCCACACAGCCCTGGAATACTCACATTAGAGCCCATCTTCCTCAGCATGAGCAGGACCCGCACTTTCTGCTGAACGTACATCTCTTCCGGACTCTTCCCGGGGGCCCCCTCGCGGTTCATGCCCCCTGCCCTGCTCCCTGCAAGAACCAAGAAAACAAACCATGACGACACCGCATAGAGCTGCACGATTCTGGATAAACTGAGAATCGCAATTTTTTTTGCTTCAAATTAAGGTCACGATTCTCATGGTGTAACATCATATTTCACATTATACAAAAAATTGGGCTAACTTTACTGTTTATTTTTTTTAAATTCGTTGAAATGTATTCCCCCCCCCCCCCCCCCCCAACAATCTCCATTTTATTCTCTAGGGTCTCTGCTAAAAAAATAAAATTAAAAATATATATATATATATATAATGTTTGGGGGGGTTTAAGTAATTTTCTAGCAAAAAAATACGGGATACTTGTAAGCAACAAGTGTCAAAAAAGGTTTTAGTCCAAGTGGTTAAACTGACCTCATTTACAGACTGGAAGTTCATTCCTTTGATCTAAAAGAATGCATTGTTTGTTTCTCTTTATCGCTGTTGATAAACATTTGCCGACTGATGTATTTTTTTATTTATTTTTTGACAGCTCTGAGCAGAGAACAGCTCTGCACTTGTTTAACATGAATCGGAGAAATGCTGTATTAAGATCGTGAGGGGGAAAAAAATAAATAAAAAAATAAATCTATTGAATATGCACGGATCCAGGCAAGCCTGGGTATGTTTGACCTTTGTGTTCACTATACCTTGAGGTTTTATTGGCATAGGGTCCTTTCCTGCACCCACTGTCAGAATCCAAGAGGTCTCTTTATACCCGTAATACCAAGTCCTTTCTTTTTGTTTAGTAAGACTTTTGACATTTCCGCACATGGATTCTGGTTGATCGATGTGTTACTATATGTTATACTGTACACCTTTTTATACTTTTGTAAATGTATCTTTGCAGTGAAATGGATCATATGCGAATCACAATGATTTTTTTTTAACGATCAATCGTGCAGCTCGAACGCCGCATGACACAGAGGCCTGTCGCACCTCTCATCAGAATTGATATATAGTCAGATTATTTTTATACAGCTGTTGGTAAAGCGGACCCGAAATCCGGCCTTCCCTTCAGTCTTGCACAGTTGTAGCTGCTCCTCTCCTGAAAATTACTTACTCAGGTCTCACTGCACACTGTGAGCTCCTCACAATGTGCACTAGGATCTGCAACAGGTCAGAGTGTGCATCATTCCCGCGCTGAAGTACATCCAGCATTATGTAGCCTAGAACCGCACGGCTCTGACTAAAAGGAGAATCACGACTTATTTGCATAGAATAAAGATCACGATTCTCGTGGCGTAACATCATTCACATTATACAAAAAAAATTAGGCTAACTTTACTGTGTCATTTATTTATTTATTTTTTTAAGTCATTAAAAAGTGTATTTTATCCAAATACAGTGCGACATAAAATATTGCAACACCCGCCATTTAATTCTCTAGGGTCTCTGCTAAAAAAAAATAATATACAACGTTTGGGGGGTTCCAAGTAATTGTCTAGCAAAAAAAATACTGATTTTAACTTGTAAGCAACAATTGTCAGAAAAAGGTTTATTAAGTGGTTAAACCGCCCTCATCTACAGACAGAAGTTCATTCCTTTGATCTTTAAGGCTGCATTTACACCTGAGCGTTTCAAAAGGCACGCGTTAACCGCGATTTTGCAGCGTTTTTTTTTACGGCGTTTTTGCCGCGATTTTATTCAGGTCACCAATGTGAAAGGCAGAAAAAAAAAACAAAAAACGCCTGTAATCTGCCCCAAAGAAGTTCATGTTCTTTTTTGAGCTTAGGGCGTTTTTCAGGTGTTTTGCTTCAGGTGACAAAACGCTCAGATGTGAACAGGTGCCATTGAAATGAATGGGATTTTGCTTGTTGGGCGTTTTTTCGGGTGTTGTACGAGCGTTTTCTGAGCTGAAAACGCTCAGGTGTGAATGCAGCCTAAAAGATGAAATGTTACAATGTGTCACTTTATCTCGCCTGAGCAATGTTGTGATAAACTTGGCAGGCTGCCTGTTTGTTTTTTTTGACAGCTGTCAGCTTGAGCAGAGAACTCTCTGCACTGAAATCGGAAAAATACTGTGTCAACGTGATTGTAATAGTTTGATTATTTTTTTTTTTTGAATTACAAACATATCATACTTACCTCCTCTGTGCATAGGTATTGCACAGAGCAGCCCTGATCCTCCTTTTCTGGGGTCCCCCGGCAGTGCTCCTGGCTCCTCCTCTTCTCGAGTGCCCCCCCATGGAGAGCCGCTTTCCATAGGGCCACTTGTGTGGGTGCGCTCCGGAGTCCTGCAGCTGTGTCCATTGACACAGACAGCAGGACTCCGCCCCACCCCCCGGCTCCGGTGTCACTGGATTTGATTGACAGCAGCGGGAGCCAATGTCTCCTCCTGCTTTCAATCTATCCAATAAGGACCCGAGACAGCAGCTGGAGCTGCTGTGCTTATCCCCAACACTGGAATGATCGGCTCAGGTAACATAAAGGGGGGGGGGGGGGGTGCTGCAGCACAAAAGGTTTTTCACCTCCATGCATAAAATGCATTAAGATGAAAAACCCTGAGGGTACACAACCCCTTTAAGATCGCGAGGGGGGTAAAATCGCAATCTCGATTCTTTAATGATTAATCATGCAGCTCTAATGTAGCCCTTTCCTCCCCAACCCGACTGCCCCTGGCCCTTTCATTTACTAAATTTCCTTTTTTTCCAATAATGGAGTCTCGGCATCACATGCGGGCTTTACCTAAGGCTATCTGTAGAAGGCCAACTCTTCCAGGCCAAAAATAGGTGCGCCAAGCTGGCAGCATCATACTCAAAGACTTGAGGCTGTAATTGGTGCCAAATGTGTTTCAAAGTATTGAGCAAAGGCTGTGAATACTTATGTACATGGGATTTTTTTTTTATGTTTAATAAATCTGCAAAGATTTCAAACAAACTTTATTTCACGTTGTCATTACGGAGTAGAGCTGCACAATTCTGGGAGAAATTACAATCACGATTTTTTTTGCTTAGAATAAAAGATCGCGATTCTCGCGGCGTAACATCATTTTTCACATTATACAAAAAAATTGGGCTAACTTTACGGTTTCGTCTTTTTTAAATTCATTAAAGTGTATTTTTTTTTTTCAAAAAAATTGCATTTGAAAAGACCGCTGTGCAAATACATTGTGACAAAATATAAAACCACCATTTTATTCGCTAGGGCCTCTGCTAAAAAAATATAAAACCACCATTTAGACTCTGCTAAAAAATATATAGACAATGTTTGAGGGTTTCAAGTTATTAATTAACAAACAATAACGATTTTAACTTGAAACCAACAAAAGGTTTAGTCTTTAAGTGGTTAAACTTCCCTCATTTACAGACCAAAGTTCATTGCTTTGATCTAAAGAACAAAACGTTACAATGCCCGTTACAACAGGCAACTTGTTAGAAAGCTGTTTTTTTGGGGGTTTTTTTTGGACAGCTGTCGGCTTGAGCAGAGAACTCTGCATAGAATCAGGAAAATGCTTTGTTAAGATCACGAGGGGGAAACAATCGCAATCTCGATTCTTAACGATTAATCGTGCAGCTCTATTATGGGGCATTGTTTGTAGAATTTTGAGGAAAATAATGGATTGAATCCATTTTGGATGCAACATAACAAAATGTGGAAAAACTGAAGCTCTGTGAATACTTTCCGGATGGACTGTATGTACAGTATGCAATAAATATGAGAACCCATTAGGACTTACCTCTTGCTGAAGGATTCCCTTGGCCTGACCAGTCACACTGGAGATAGGGGACCCTGAAAACAGAGAAAAGCATTAGACATCGACCAATCACCGCAACCAACAGCACACTAGTCAGAGACAATATGTCACCTTTCTTTCTCCAACAGGCATCTAAACCCATTCAATCGTTCTATAACCCTATACATTCTAATCTGTCATCGCGTGTCCCCAACCGTTCCTCCACCTATCAGATAAGCTGGCTATGCCGGGTTATAATTTCATACTACAAGTTCCATACAATCCCTTTAAAGCTGCCCAAACGCTAGTAACTTTTGTTTGAAATCGTTCGTTAAAAAAAAAAAAAAACCCTTTAAAATTTTCTAATGGTTAGTGGGACTAAACCAACGTTCCTTTTTGCCCGCAATTCGTAGGAGCAGAATGACAATTTTTTTCTACTAATGAACACATTTCTAACAAGATTTGTGACTTTTGTTGGGGAAATCACATTCATTCCAAAAATAAAAATGTTAAAAAAGCAAAAAACGGAATTTGGAGATACTTTTCGAACGACAGACAGCAAGTTACCGAATGTACTGAATTTTTTTTTGTACGAATGTTCCTTAAAAAAAATCTATTGGTGTATTGGCCAATCAAAACGATCCAATCAGTTTGTGTCCAAATAATGGCAAACACCAGGTATTTTCCTGATTGGATAAAAACAGGCAGTTATCCTTCATTGCTTTTATTCTACGGGAATAGGTGCAGGAACTCTCCCCTTCTGAAGTCACCCCTCGTCTCCGCAGCCCCATTCCTTGGTACCTCCCAGTACTGCTCCTTTTAGAGAACACAGGACCAAATATAAAATGTTGTGGTGCCAAGTGATTTGTATGGCATTTGTTAACAATAATAAGAAATGCTTAATAGACACCCCCGGCAGCAACAACCGTCCCCCCCGGCAGCAAAAAGCCCCGGCAGCAACAACCGCCCCCCCCCCCCGGCAGCAACAACCGCCCCCCCCCCGGCAGCAACAACCGCCCCCCCCCCCGGCAGCAACAACCGACACCCCCACCCCCGGCAGCAACAACCGACACCCCCACCCCCGGCAGCAACAACCGACACCCCCCCCCCCCGGCAGCAACAACCGACACCCCCCCCCCGGCAGCAACAACCGACACCCCCCCGGCAGCAACAACCGACACCCCCCCCCCCCGGCAGCAACAACCGACACCCCCCCCCCCCGGCAGCAACAACCGACACCCCCCCCCCGGCAGCAACAACCGACACCCCCCCGGCAGCAACAACCGCCCCCCCCCCCGGCAGCAACAACTGACACCCCCACCCCCGGCAGCAACAACCGACACCCCCACCCCCGGCAGCAACAACCGACACCCCCCCCGGCAGCAACAACCGACACCCCCCCCCCCCCGGCAGCATCAACCGACACCCCCCCCCCCCGGCAGCAACAACCGACACCCCCCCCCCCCCCGGCAGCAACAACCGACACCCCCCCCCCCCCGGCAGCAACAACCGACACCCCCCCCCCCCCGGCAGCAACAACCGACACCCCCCCCCCCCGGCAGCAACAACCGACACCCCCCCCCCCGGCAGCAACAACCGACACCCCCCCCCCCGGCAGCAACAACCGACACCCCCCCCCCGGCAGCAACAACCGACACCCCCCCCCCGGCAGCAACAACCGACACCCCCCCCGGCAGCAACAATCGACACCCCCCCCGGCAGCAACAACCGACACCCCCCCCCCCCCGGCAGCAACAACCGACACCCCCCCCCGGCAGCAACAACCGACACCCCCCCCCCCGGCAGCAACAACCGACACCCCCCCCCCCGGCAGCAACAACCGACACCCCCCCCCCCCCCCGGCAGCAACAACCGACACCCCCCCCCCCCGGCAGCAACAACCGACACCCCCCCCCCCCCCGGCAGCAACAACCGACCCCCCCCCCCCGGCAGCAACAACCGACACCCCCCCCCCGGCAGCAACAACCGACACCCCCCCCCCCCCCGGGCAGCAACAACCGACACCCCCCCCCCCCGGGCAGCAACAACCGACACCCCCCCCCCGGCAGCAACAACCGACACCCCCCCCCCCGGCAGCAACAACCGACACCCCCCCCCCCGGCAGCAACAACCGACCCCCCCCCCCCCCGGCAGCAACAACCGACCCCCCCCCCCCCCCGGCAGCAACAACCGACACCCCCCCCCGGCAGCAACAACCGACACCCCCCCCGGCAGCAACAACCGACACCCCCCCCGGCAGCAACAACCGACACCCCCCCCGGCAGCAACAAACAACCGACACCCCCCCCGGCAGCAACAACCGACACCCCCCCCGGCAGCAACAACCGACACCCCCCCCGGCAGCAACAACCGACACCCCCCCCCGGCAGCAACAACCGACACCCCCCCCCCGGCAGCAACAACCGACACCCCCCCCCTGGCAGCAACGGCAGAGACACCCCCGGCGGCAGCAACAACGCCCGGCAGAGACACCCCCGGCGGCAGCAACAACGCCCGGCAGAGACACCCCCGGCGGCAGCAACAACGCCCGGCAGAGACACCCCCGGCGGCAGCAACAACGCCCGGCAGAGACACCCCCGGCGGCAGCAACAACGCCCGGCAGAGACACCCCCGGCGGCAGCAACAGACAACCCCCAGCAGCAACAATAGATCCCTTCCAGCAAAAATTTACTTCGCCTTTACAGCCAGGAAGTTCAGGGGGGCGGTGCAGGATTGTGGAGGACCAGGCAGTGGTGACAAGGACAGCAGGTGTTTGGGGACAGGGACGGGGGGGGAAGTAATTGTACTGAGATGTTTACCTTAAAGCAATATTAACCCGTCAGTTCTTTTAAGCAGCTTCTTTATATTTAATCCTCACCTACGGTCCAGTTTATGTTGGTGCCATGATCACTGCCCCGGGTTTCCCGTTTCCTCGTGGCTCCTTTCTCTTGCAGCCACTCTTACATGCAGGGATAAGAATCGTGTCTCTCTACACTGTGTGCATCAATAGAGACACACAGCCCCATAGCCTAAGATGGCAAAGCACCCCCACCTTCTCCCTCCTCCTCCAAGCTAACAGACTGCCTACAGACTGCACTGTCCACTGGTAACGCTTTCCTGTAAAGACCTTAATTCAGGAAAGCAGCACTGAGAGATCAGGAGTCAGCAGCTATGACACATGTAACCTGCAAGTGCTGGAATAACAAATTTTAACAAATAGTTCCCTGAGGGTTTAATACTACTTTAATGCTATGAATACATTAAAGTAAAAAAGAAACGCTGCGCCTTCACTATTACAGGTCTACTTTATTAAGGCAAAGAGCAAAAGAGAATGCGCCAACACAGCAACTACACCGATTGTTCTCAGCTGCAAACCTTAAGGGTTAATGCACTGATATCGATCTGAAATCTCTTAATATAAAAAAAAAAAAAAAAAAATGCAGTAAATATTCGTCCAAGAGACAGCCGGATGAAGGATGAATGTGCAGAGTATGCAGAAAGCGATACATACATCCCGCGCCTATACTGGAATCCATTCCTCACACGGGATCTTATATTACAGATATGGAAGCAGCTGTCCCCGAGCCAACACAAAGAATCTGCCCATCACCTCCAATCACCCGGATCAGGTTCTTACAGCGGGAACCCGGGCGCTGATCGACTGCAGGGAACGTTTACATCGATCGGTCATGCGATTGCAGGAAGGAGGAGTGTTCAGAGACTATGTAACAATTATTTACTAAAAAGGGAAATGACTGGAGCCTCTGCTGAGGACAGAGAAGACGCACAC
>JBBDGP010005181.1:0-63803 GCA_037952835.1 Lithobates septentrionalis
TCTCTCTCTCCCTCTCTCTCTCACTCTCTCTGTCCTCTCTTTCTCTTTCCTTCTCTGTCTCTCCTTCTCTCTCTCCTTCTCTCTCTCCTTCTCTCTCTCCCTCTCTCCTTCTCTCTCTCCCCTCTCTCTCTCTCCCCTCTCTCCCCCCTCCTTCTCTCTCTCCTTCTCTCTCTCTCTTCCCCCCCCTCCTTCTCTCTCTCTCTCTCCTTCTCTCTCTCTCTCTCTCTCCCCCCTCCTTCTCTCTCTCTCTCTCCTTCTCTCTCTCTCTCCTTCTCTCTCTCTCTCCTTCTCTCTCTCTCTCCTTCTCTCTCTCTCCTTCTCTCTCCCTCTCTCCTTCTCTCTCTCTCCTTCTCTCTCTCTCCTTCTCTCTCTCTCTCTCTCACTCTCCTTCTCTCTCTCCTTCTCTCTCTCCCTCTCTCCTTCTCTCTCTCTCCCTCTCTCCCCTCCCTCTCTCTCTCCTCTCTCTCTCTCCCCCCCCTCTCTCTCTCTCTCTCTCCTCTCTCTCTCTCTCTCTCTCAGGAACACTGACAAGTGCTGGCTCCTTAAAGGGAAACTGCAGTCTGCTCACACAATTTGTAATAATAACATCTTTGCCATTCTGAAGCTTCCCTCCAACCACCTTGCATATTATTTTATGTATACTCTAAATCTGTACGTGCCAAATATGCTGCAGACATTTCCCTCCACTGAGTCTGGCTACAGCCATTTTAACTGTGGGCAGCTGAAGTTGCTGCCTGTTCACTTCCTGGTATTTACACAGACACACAGAGGCACAACTTCAGCTCTGCAGCCCTGCAGCTCTCATTGGCCCTCTTATGACTCACCCCCCCCGCCTGTAAAACTCTCACGAGAGTGAGAGAGAGAGCTGTGCATGATGTCATAAGACTAGGCTAATGACCAGACAAGAAACAGGAAGTGGGCTGTATAATTCATTTATTAGCAGAAAAAAAATGTTATACTATCCAAAGTTAAAACACCAATTGCAAAAAATGTAATAGATGGAAAGTTGAAAAAATGACTGAAGGTCAGGAGGGAGGGTCTCCTACTGGGACCCTCCCGACCTCCTAGGCCAGACTTCCTGTCTGCCGGGTGGAGCAGTCTCTAACCAATGAAAAGCAGAGATGGCACCAATTGGCGTCCCTAACAACCAGTGATTGGCAGGTTGTTAAGGATTATGACAGGTGGCGCCCCCCTAAAAAACAGTGAATAGCAGAGCTGGCACCTAACAGTGTCCTTAAGAACCAGTGATTGGCTGATTGTTAAAGTGGAACTTCACTCTCCCAAACAACATTTTTAATCCTTATGCTGCTAGCGTTACTAAATAAATAGGAAAGTATATTGTATTTACTTGTTTTAAACTTTTTTTTTTAATGTCTTCAGTTACTTCCTGGTTTCCTGCCTAGGCAAATTAGGTCATGCATCCCAGTAGTCTTTAGGAGGGGAGGAGAGGAGGAGGGGTTTCTCAGCTAAGCACACTCTCCTGTATGCATGCTTGAGCTAAGGGCAGAAAGTAAATGCTACATGAATCATTTGCCCTTACTCAAGATGGCCACGGCCACAAATGCTAGGGGGGTGATTCTCAAAGTGATTTCTCAGCAAAATAAAGCATAGAGACATGGTTGGATGGGGGAGTTTGCTTTAAATAATAAAAATTAATTAAATGGTGTTTTTTGGTTTGTGGTCCTCAGATGCAGTGAAGATCCGCTTTAAGGACACCGGCGCTTACCGACTTAAAAAACAGTGAATAGCAGAGCTGGGTTCTGCCAACATCCTTAACAACCAGTGATTGGCTTGTTGCTAAGGATGCTGGCAAGTGCCAACTCCTTAACAACCAGCATCTTTTTTACTAAGAATTGTGATGTGACCCCCAAAAATGCACCAAAAATGCACTTTTGCAACTTTGGTGCATCTCCATTGACTTTAAAGCGGAGTTCCACCCATATAAAAGTCACCAGCTACAAAAAGTGTAGCTTCTGGGGGCGCATGCGCGGCTTCAGGGAAGATGGACGCTTGAGTCTGTAGCTCTGCTCCACTCGGGACTATAACGGCTTCTGGAGGGCCATTTACAGCGATATAAGTCTTTATTTTAGCACCCCTCAAGCCAACAACTCTCGGTGCATGCCTTCGAGGAAAAAGAAATCCAGAGGATCCTCTCAAAACACCCTGACCCATTATCTCCTCCGCACGAGGGAACGGCTCAGCATGTCTCAAGATGGCGCTGCCGGGAAAGGAAAATCTCCTGCTCCAGCCTCTCCGCCTCGATCGAATCCTTCTCCTTCCGCAAGCACGGCGGGTGAGTCCCATACCGCTCTCTCTAAGGCGGATTTGGATGTCAGCCTGGAGACCATGTACGCCAGATTGGCCACAAAATTTCAAACAGAGCTGCATAAGACATCTCACACTTTATCACAGGAAATCGCGGCCTTAGGCTCACGTACTGAGCTCCTTGAAACGAAACACGACGAGCTGGCCCTGGCGTACAATGATCTCAGTCGTGAACATGAATCCCTGACCCTGGCTCTGTCAGCTATTCAAACACAAGTCGAAGATCTCGACAATAGAAATAGGCGCAATAATTTGCGTCTGAGAGGCATACCTGAGACCGAAACCGATTTAATCCCGACCGTGATCAGACTGTTCAAATCACTTCTTCCAGAACGGGACTCTGCAGCTTTTAAATGCGACCGTATCCACAGGGCACTGCGCCCGAAACCTCCGGATGATAAACCCCCCAGGGATATCGTCCTCTGCATGAAGGACTTTCTCATCAAGGAGGAAATTTTAAGAGCTGCCCGGAACAAGCCACGGATAACACTTGACGATCATCTTATCCAGATCTACCCGGATATTTCCCCAACAACCCTGGACAGAAGAAGAAGTCTGAAGGAAATCACCACTGCACTACAATCTGCACATATCCGCTACAGATGGGGATTCCATTTAAATTACAGGTCCCACATAATGGCAACACTTTCTCTGCCACCACCCTACATGAGGGTCAAGAGATTCTGGTAAAACTTGGTCACTTAGATGCAGCTGCAATTCGACGCCCCCCCTTTACACCCCGCCAAGCTCCCATCTGGCAAACACCACCACCCAGAAGAGATAGAAGAGGAATTCGAAATGACATTGGAGAGGACCTCGTCATTCCACCACGCTGAAGTACTGCCGATTCCCACTATTCTCAGATCACCCTGCACCTACTCCGCTCTGCATTTTTTAAGTGCGGCTGTCCTTGGAGCTGTACTATGTGCTCCCCTCCCAGCAAGAAAGAGTTTTATTTTTACAGATTTGCTGGGATCGAGACCTAGCTGTCTCGCAAGTTGCTGTATTTTGTGTCAGGTAAAGTTCTTTTTACCTTCACTTTACCTGACCCGGTTTGGATGTGGTCCTCCATATCCTCTTTTTGTTTATTTTGCAGTTGTTTTCTTTTTATGTTTTTTTGGTTTTTAAATGTTGATAGCTTTTTCTTTCTAGCTGGTCAGCCAGTTCACAGCCTGAAATTTTTTTCCAAAATGTGGTACTTTTATAAAACTACCATGCCTACTATTGTTGTTTTTCACCTTTTTGTACATGCATTCAGTGTTGACAGTTTGTCGGGAGGGACTATGGGGGTACCCCTGCTGGATGTGCGGTATGTTAGCTTGAGTATACTCTTTCACCCCCTAGGATGGTTTATTCTAAACCTTCTCACACCTGATAGGATCCAAAAACGGAAAATGGTTATTACATGTATCTCACATAACGTGAAGGGATTCAATTCCCCTATAAAGAGACGTAAGGCATTCGACATGTATGGGCACCTTGGTGCTAAGATTCTCCTGTTACAGGAGACACATTTTGCCCATTCCTCACACCCTAAATTTTTCCATAGAAACTTCCCCCAGTCGTTTTACTCCCTTTACTCATCCAAAAGCAGGGGTGCCGCCATCTTTTTGCATGCTTCTCTCCCTATGGAGGTTAAACAATGTTTCAAGGATAAGGATAGCAGATTTGTGATTATAAAGGGTGTGTTACATAATAGAGAAATTACAATTGCCAGTGTATACGCCCCAACGATGCACCTGCTTCCTTTTTCAAATCCTTCTTTGATAAATTGACCTTCTTGAACTCTCCTCATATCATAACCCTACTCTTGATAGATCCTCCTCCACCAAGATCTCCAAAGCGTTCCCCAGGTCTCTTACTCAGGGCCTCTTGGATCACCAGCTGGTGCATACCTGGAGAACGCACAATATAGGGCTCAAGGAATTCACCTTTTACTCTCACCCCCATAATAGTTACGCCAGGTTGGATTACATATATACCACCCCTATTATATTGGCGAACTCCACCAAAGCTACGATCCACCCCTGTGTTTGGTCGGACCATCACGTGACGTCTTTTACCACTGAATTTATAGGGTTGGCCCCAACACCATACATATGGAGACTGAATGAGGCATTGCTGTCAGACGTCGTGGTCGAATCCGAGACAGCTAAATCGATAGAGGAATACTTCTCCCTAAATGCCCTCCCCGACACCCCTCCCTCCTTTCTATGGACAGCCCATAAAGCAGTCATAAGAGGTAAACTAATCAGCATAGCCTCTTCCCACAATAAGAGTCACAGACAAAAAATTCTGACTCTTACCACTGATCTAGATCGCATATACAAAAACACTAATTTGTTAGACCTAGAATCAACTAGAAAATTAATAGATCAAAAGCGCCTTGAATTAGACTCCCTTTTATCCTCTAAAATTGAAAAGGACCTCCGTTGGTCCAAAGCTAAAATTTTATTACACAACAACACCTCCTCCACTTTATTCGCAAGAAAGTTAAATCAGTCATTCCGCCCCACACATGTATATAAACTCTCCTCAAATACGGGTCTACCCACCTCCCATCCCAAGGAAGTACTTCAAATATTTGAACAATTCTATTCCTCCCTCCTATCTCCGAACCCAAACTCTCCTTCCCCTGCAGACAACACGTGGTTTCAGGACATTCAAATCCCCACTCTCTCAACTACACAAGTTGAGAAGCTCAATGCCCCCATCACCACCTCAGAGGTTCTCAACGTCATTAAATCCCTTAAGTCGGGCTCTGCCCCGGGCCCTGACGGCTTTTCAGCCATTTACTACAAAAAATTTGCCACTTTACTCTCCCCCGGCCTAGTCCAATTATTTAATTGGATTCTACAAGGAGGTAACTTTCCAGAGGAGATGTTGCTGGCAAATATGTCCCTGATCCCCAAACCTAACAAAAATCATTTACTCCCCCAAAATTATAGGCCAATTTCAGTCATGAATAATGATGTAAAAATCTTCAGCAGAATCCTTGCAGACAGGTTGGCTTCTATAATCTCCTCTCTTATCTCACCTTTCCAGTCAGGATTCATCCCCCACAGATTTATAACAGATAATATTAGATTAGCCTCTAACATCATCCAAGACTCCAACTTAAATTCCCGTAAACTCTTTTTACTCAGTCTGGACATACACAAGGCGTTCGATAGCGTCTCCTGGAGCTATCTAAATACGCTTCTACAACGTATGGGATTTCGGGAGGAATTTCTACAGGGGTTTCGTGCCCTTTATGTAAACCCTAAAACTCGAATTAAAATCCCGGGCTGTAGTTCCGAGTTCTTCTCCATAGGTAGTGGCACTCGCCAAGGATGTCCACTTTCCCCACTAATCTTTGCCCTCGCCCTGGAACCGCTGGCCATTGCGATTCTTAACAATCAAAATATATCAGGTTACACCAAGGGCCTCTCGTCCTATAAGTTCTGTATGTACGCAGACGACGTCCTTCTGTTCCTAACGAATCCGCACATTTCCCTACCAAACCTCCTCCAAACATTATCATATTTTGCGGGGGTCTCCGACCTTAAAATCAATGTCTCGAAATCAATCGCCCTCCCGCTGGGCTTTTCTCCAGCGGAGGTGCAACAATTTAAAAATACCTTTCACTTTGTATGGAAGGAAACTTGTCTATCATATCTGGGCATTGATCTGGCGGGAGACTTCAACAAATTTTTTGACCACAATTACCCCCCCATGATCTCTAAACTAAAGAAAACACTTCATTCATGGTCTCAGCTTCGTATCTCTTTTTTTAGGCAGAGTCACAGCCCTTAGAATGGTGATACTTCCCAGATTGTTGTATCTTTTTCGTTCCCTCCCTATTAGAGTTTCTAAATCTTACCTCCTCGCCTTTCAAGCTCATATGAATAAATTTATCTGGCAAGATAAACCCCCTAGATTTGCCAAGGAAGTCCTCTATCGATCTCCTAAAAGGGGAGGCTTAGGGGTCCCCCGTATTTGGCTTTACTATATCGCTTGCAGATTTGCACAACAAGCCCAATGGAACATCAGAGACTCCAGGGTCCCATGGGTCAAGTTCGAGCAGGACTCTATTGCCCCATTATATCTACCTGGATTAATGTGGTCTTCCTGCCCCCTCCTCACAGAAGTCTCTAACAAAAACTTAATAGTCACAGTCAGTCTAACACCCTGGAACACATATAAAAAGAAATACAACCTCACCTCCCAGCCCCCCCTGGGTGCCTCCTATGTAGGTGACCCTAGATTCCCAACTGCCTTTACTCACCTGGAATTATTTGAAGGGTGGACCCAACACAATCTGATCACCTTAAGGGACTTCTTAGAAAACTCCAAATTTATTTCATTTGCTACCCTTAAATCCCGTTTTCTTATCCCTGATAGGGAATTCTATCATTTCCTTCAGATAAGACATTTTTTTCAACACCATTACCCCCCCCCCCACTCTGACCACTCGACACTATATGAGGACCTATGTTGTACTGCTCCTCGTCAAAGGGGCCTTATCTCACAGATCCATGGCTCCCTGGTCTCGATTGAGGACTCTCCGACCCTGAAATACAGATCTCAATGGGAACAGGACCTAGCACTGGACCAAGATGTTATAGATTGGGATAGGGGATGGTTGAACATATGTAAATGTTCAAAATCCCTTTCCATAAAAGAGACAGCCATTAAACTCATAACAAGATGGTATTATACCCCCACACATATACAAAAAATTTACCCGCAGTCCTCTCCCCATTGCTTCAGAGGTTGCACCCATTTAGGTACATTCATACACACCTTCTGGGAGTGTGAGAAATTGCAACCCACCTGGAAAGAGATACTAAAACTGATTGACAAATTAGTAGGAAATCCCGTTAATCTCACCTTCCATCATTGCATCCTATTTCAAGATATTCCTGAGATCACCAAACCCTTGATGAGGTTAATTCACTCAATATGTATTGCTACGCTTTGGGGTATTGCTCTTCACTGGAAATCTCCTTCAATCCTTTTTGCACAAATTATTTCTCGTATAGATTCTATGAAGAAAACCGAGAAAATATTTCACACCCTACATGATTCCATACCTATATTTGATGCTAAATGGAACCCTTGGTTCCTTTTCAGGCTTCAAGACTGACCATGCAACATTATGTTTGACTAAGCTACATTTTTTTCCTTTATCTCAGTTTTTTTATCCTTTTTTTTTTATGATTTGTTTCTGGTCCCCTCCCCTTTGGTTTTATTTTGTTGATTTTGCTGAATTATGATATCCTATCAGTACTGAATGTAATTCAATTTGTTTTCACTATGATATATATTGCTCATAGGCCTAACTGTGAATGTACATTCTGGATCTGACCTCCTATGGTTCTCATATTTCACTGTAGGATATTGTTCCTAATGCTACTTTCTATGTACGTGTTTTCTTTTTCAATAATCTCAATAAAAACCTTTTGAAAACAAAAAAAGTGTAGCTTCTGACTTTTAATAACCGGACACCTACCTGTCCCGTGATGCGGGCGTACGAAGTCCTGCTCCAGTCCCCCTCCTCTTTGTGGCGCCGGCATCACTACTGTGGGTGCCCGGCTGTGGCTTCACAGCCGGGCACGCACCACGCACACTCGAGCCGTGCTGCGCGCTGTGATTGGCCGGGCAATCTTCTGTGACCTGTGACGTGTCCCAGAAGATTGCAGGGAGGGAAGGGGGGGGGGGTGAACTACCTTCTGGCGCCGCGTTCCCCCTGGGAGGAAGTGGGAGCTGGATGCCTTTAAAAAGAGGTTATCAGCTCCCCCCCCCCCCCCCAAAAAAAGTGGCATGTCAGGGGGTCACGGTCACTTAAAGCGGAAGTTCCATTTTTGGGTGGAACTCCGCTTTAATTGGAAAGTGCGTTTTTTGTCTGCTTTGGAAAAGTGCACAAAAGATGCAGCATGCAGGACTTTTCAAACCGCAGCACAAACACAGTACAGCAATGTGAAAAGTCGCATTGGATTTAAAGGGGAATAAGTTTGATGCGCTTTGAAGCATCTTACCAGCACGGCAAAAGTGCATCAGTGAGAAAAAGGCCCTTTGGATTTATTGTGTTATATTTCACAGTCCAACTTTTGACATGCTTGGGCGACTTTCTTGGATGGCCGGTATAATGAGTGCTGTTGATCCCAGGATCTTACTTTCTTTCATTTACATTTTCAGTGCATAGAATGAAGCTTTCTCCAAACGCTTCTGATATTTTTCACACCTCTATCCTGTCCTCTTCTGTAGGATGTCCCTCTCTCTTCTACCACTAGGGGGCATTCGTCCCAATGGCTGGTGTCTTGCCGAGAAAGTTCCCTCGGCAGATAAGGATCCCCCACTGTACTGCGCAGGCGCAGCGCCTGCGCAGTACGAACTACTATGAGCCGCCGGAGATAGCCGAAGCTCAAAATCTTTAATCAGCTGTACACGGCGCCTGCACCCTAGGTCCAGGTTCCTTCCTCACCATCCAAGTGGACCTAGAGGGGGAATAAAAAAGAGCCAAGTGAAGCGAGGCCATGCCCGAAGCGTGGCGAGCGAAGCGTGGCGAGCGAAGCGTGGCGAGCGAAGCGAGCCCGCGAGGGCCCCCTTACAGGCGCCGTGTACAGCTGATTTTCAGCTATTCACCTTCGGCTATTTCCGCCGGATCCTACTGCGCAGGCGCTGAGGGGGGTCCTTATCCGCCGAGCGGAACTTTCTCGGCAGAACACTGGCCCACCCTAAACAAGTGGACAGGATGGAGCTGTGAAAACTATCACAAGTGCTTGGGGCAGGTTTCAGTTCATTCACAAATGGCCTACAGCTATGGGAGGAGTATAAATGTATATATTTAAAGTTGGATTCGTTTAAAATGCAATAGTGCTCATAGACTGCACATAGTATTTATTTAAAGGTGAACTGATCCTTTAAAATGAAATAAAAAAACACAGGATTTCCCCCTTGACACAATTGTCAGCTCTCCCTAACCAAGAGCTGTTCATTCTGTGTAAATGAGAGCAAAATTTAATGTTACTTAGCTATTTTCTCTCCAGTTCATACAGAAGAGTGAATCAGAAAAAATACCGCATTAATGCCACTAGATGGTGCTGATGATCAGAGGCTATAAACACCTATTGGCTATGATCAGCAGCTCCATCTAGTGGCCATAATGCAGTATTTTTCCCAAACGACTCTATTTTTAATGAAATGAATAACATTGGACCTGGAGTGAAAATAGCCTAATAACATTTTATTTTAAACCCTATTCGCCCAGAATGAATGTAAAAGATGAAAAGCTAGAAATATGGCAGCTGTAAGCCCGCCCTTTCATAAAAAGCGAACCGTGTTATCCATTCATTTCAAATAATTAGTTCTTGTGGCTTCGCTGAGCAGGGCAAAGGCTTAACACTCCATATAGTTGATCCTTACTCCCAACGGCGAACCTGCAAACTTTTTCAGGGAGAAGTTTGTGATTCATGAACTTCACAAATCCCAAGGAATTTGCTGCAAACACTTTGTGGTGGAGAATCCAAACCTCTTCCCCACTCAGCATGAGAGAATGGCACTCTGCATGTCATAATACAAGGGCTGCTGTAAGAAATCATGAGGCCTCGTACAGCCTACCTTATAGCCCCCCACTCCCAGCCTGGGTGGGTGTGCGGGTGCAGGTGTATGACCCCAAACATGGCTCCAACCGCATGGCTCCAACCGCTCCAACTCATTCACATGGCCAGAGTACCCCTTTGAATGAGCCCTTAATTGTGTTTTATTTATTTATTTTTTTTTTAATTTTTTTTTTTTTAACAATAATAAATAGCCTGGGATGGTTAGTGAAATATCAGGGGTCTAAACAGATCCCTAAATTCTCACTTTTGAAACAGAGAAACTGATTGTAAGCTCTTATGAGCAGGCCCTCTTAACCCTACTGTATTTTATTGCATTGTCTCCCTTTTATATTGTTAAGGGCTGCGTAAACTGTTGGCACTATATAAATCCTGTATTATATCAATAATAATTGAGGACACAAATCCCCAATCCTTTCTCTGCAGCCTTAGCTGTTACAGAATGAATGAACAGGAAGCACTGTATACAGAGGCTCCCTGTTCATTCACAAACTGAAGCATAGAAAACATGGGGGGCTTGGGGGATCAAATCTGTGGATGAAAGGGCATCCTGGACTGTAGAGGGGTGATCGAAGGGGTGGAGGGGGCATCCCTTGAAACTGATCCCCCTGTGGCACCCCCTTCAGCTCCTGGCAGTCAGCAGGAGAGAGGGGAGGAGATGCTAGCTTTGCTACAGTGAGGGGAAACTGCTTGTCACAAAAAGCTGCCCGAGTCTCCCTGTTGAACTGATAGGATCCGGGCCCCATACAGGAGGGCCAGTGCTAGCCCCTTATCAGCGACCCCGCATCTTGGACCTGGCAGGTAGAACAGCTTCTATAAATGTATGTCATCTGAAAATGTATCTGTTTACCTGATGTTCAGCTTCAAAAATTACTAACGGATGAAGGGGATTAGACCGTGAATTCTCACTTTTGAAACAGAGAAAGTGATTGAGGACACAAATCCTCAATCCTTTCCCTGCAGCCTTAACTGCTACAGAATGAATGAACAGGAAAAACAATATACAGAGGCTCCCTGTTCATTCACAAAATGAAGCATAGTATTAGTGGGGGGAGAGATAGGGGGATCAAAGCTGTGGATAAAAGGGGATCCTGGACTGGAGAGGGGGTGATCAAATCCCCCTGTGGCTCCCCCTGCAGCAGCTGACAGTCCACAGGAGGGAGGGAAGGAGATGGCAGCTATGCTACAGTGAGGGGAAACTGCCTGCACCAAAGACTGCCCGGGCCCCCCTGTTGAACTGATGGGGCATGGGCCCCATGCACAAGGCCACTGTTAGAAATCACGGGGGCCCCATACAGCCTACCTGACAGGGCCCCCCGGCCAAAAGCGACTGAGGACATAGATTTATGTCCCTTTCTCTACAGCCTCAGCTGCACAAATGAATGAATAGGAAGTGCTCTGAGACTTCCTAGTCATTCACAAACTGAAGCATAGTAAACACTATGCTTCAGTGATGAAACAGGAGCGACTGATACAGATTGCTCACTACATTCATTCAGGAAAGGAAGGAGCCAGTAATGACATCCCCCTGTGTGCCCACAGCAGCTGTCGGTGGGAGAGGAGAGAATCTGGCAGCATTGCAGGAGAAAGGGGCACACAGGGGGGCCTGGACAGTGGATGGAAGGGGTGCATGTGCTGGAACCAATCCCCTTCAGTGCAGCCAGAGTGAGGGAGAGGAGGAGAAGCTAGCAGCGCTGCACTGGGAGACAGAAGAGGATCAGTGTCTGCAATAAGACAGTACAGCAGTACAGACTGCTCAGCAGGTGCCTGGACCCCCCTTTTGAACTGATGGGGCCCAGGCCCAGTACAGGAGGGCTGGCTGTACTGCCTTATCAGTGGCCCTGCCCATACAGGAGGGCCAGTGCTACCCCCTTATCAGCGGCCCTGCCCCTACAGGAGGGCCAGTGCTACCCCCTTATCAGCGGCCCTGCCCATACAGGAGGGCCAGTGCTACCCCCTTATTGGTGGCCCTGCCCATACAAAAAGGCCAGTGCTACCCCCCTTATCAGCAGCTCTGCCCCTACAGGAGGGCCAGTGCTACCCCCTTATTAGCGGCCCTGCCCATAGAGGAGGGCCAGTGCATATTGGAACTGGCAGATAAAACAGCTTCTATAAATGTATGTCATCAGACATATGACAAACGTATGTAGGCATAGGACACGCCCCACGCCACGCCCCCTTAAAGGAGAATTAACACAAAAAAAAGGTTAATTAAATCAACAAGTGCTTTTTTTACCACTGCCATTTCTTTATATTAGCTTTTAAAATTTACAAATGCAGCAATTTAGAAATCAGATGAAAGGTTTAGCACTGGGAAACACTTTTTGAAAGATACAAAGTGCATTTTATATACAACTATATAGATCAGATCAAAATGAGGGACAAATGAGGAGGAAAGAGGGACAGAGGGACATTGCTCCAAATCAGGGACAGTCCCTCCAAATCAGGGACAGTTGGGATCTATGTATCAGAGTATTTATCTGTTTACCTGGCGTTCAGCTTCAAAAATTACGAACGAATAAAGACTGGGTTGATGCAAAGCAGTTTCCAAAGCTGCAGATCAATATTGACCAATGTGCTATTCTTATAACTTATGGCTTCTTTCAACCCATGTAAAAAAACAAGAAGATTGCCTTGTTTGCAAATAGCAGAATATAAATCATGATTGACTTTGTCATTTGTATTTCCTTCCTAGTGAATGAATGGCTTCTAAAGTGAACCTTTTAGTCAACCCACCAAGAAGAGTCACCAAGTCGCCCGTCGGCCTGGACTGACATAATTTGCACCAAGCTCCATCCACGTCCTTGGACATGTACTTCATTAACAGCACCCATCATGTGCAGTTTGGCGGCAAAAAAAAAAAAAAAATAAGAAAAAAGAAAAAAAAGAAAAAAAAAAAAAAGAAAGAAAAGCAAACCTTAATAAACGTTTCAAAACGCCCATAAAACCTCAAGGGATGAGGCAAACTCGCTACGGTTTCTGACAATTTACAACCAACGCAGACAAAGACTTGACTGCCTTTGTACATAAAGATGGCTTTCTTTCTATTTAAAAAAAAAAAAACATTTGCTTTGGACACTTTTGAAGTGTATCCATAACCTCATTCCACGAATTTTGGGAGTCACCCTTGACCTGCTTTATCATAACTGCATATGGAATATAAAAAAAAAGAGAGAGAGATGGGAGATCGGACATGAACGAAAAACAAAGACTGTTTCTAGGCTACGGTTGTTCAGGTTACTTCCTAACAAGGCGAGATGACGAGTGATTATATGTATAATATATATATATTATTAAAGAGTATAAAGACATAAAATTATTTATTTCCTCTCCAATAGCTCCCAAAAAAAAAGAAGACAAAAAATTTTGTTATCCAGCTAAAATCATCATTTGTTTTTTTTTTCTGTTAACAGCTTTTTTTATGATTATTATTTTATGCTGCATTTTAGTCATTTTTATGTTCTACACAGCTGTCTCCACCATCCGTAATCCCATCCGATGCCTCTTCTTTATCCAGTTTTGTTTCCAAAAAGTTGCACACAGATTCTGGTTACAGCTCCAGGAGGAATCCAGTTTTTTTTTCGACTGAGCTGTTTTATTCCCTCTTTTTCCTTTTTTTTTTTTTTTCATTTCAAAATAAGTAAAGGTTGTCACCCTTTTCTAAGAATACTCATTAATTGTGTTTGGTTACTGTCAGCATCTTAATAAATGTTATTAAAGATCTTGTAATAACTAGAATGGTTTTATTATATGGAAATCCAGAAAAAGTGTTTCCCGTAAATAAGCTATACCACTGGTGTATGTCTGGGCAAAAAAAAAAATATATATATATATATATATATATATATATATATATATATATATATATATATAGGCCATTTTTGCAGTAAGTGTACATTTCCCCATGTTTTTTCCCTTTAAAATGTTGCCAGAAATCCAGTGAGCTCTTCGCTTCCTGTGTATAAATGGCCATACTCCAATCACATCACTCCTTTAAAAGAAACTTTATTCCAGGTCTGTGGTCCCGGATATACAGTAAGTGAGAGATAGCGATGGACTGTTGTAACTAGGTTTCTCAACCAGGGTTCCTCCAGAGGTTGCTTGAACGATGAGCAATTTCTGCCTCTCAGGTAAGGTCCCACTGACACCATTGATCGTTTTAGCTACACTATATTACTAAAAGTATTGGGACGCCTGCCTTTACACACACATGAACTTTAATGGTATCCCAGTCTTAGTCCGTAGGGTTCAATATTGAGTTGGCCCACCCTTTGCAGCTATAACAGCTTCAACTCTTCTGGGAAGGCTGTCCACAAAATTTAGGAGTGTGTCTATGGGAATGTTTGACCACTCTTCCAGAAGCGCATTTGTGAGGTCAGGCACTGATGTTGAGTGAGAAGGCCTGGCTCGCAGTTTAATCCCAAAGGTGTTCTATTGGGTTGAGGTTAGCACTCTGCGCAGGCCAGTCAAGTTCCTCCACCCCAAACTCGCTCATCCATGTCTTTATGGACCTTGCTTTGCGCACTGGTCCAAATCATTTGGTGGATGGGGGATTATGGTGTAGGGCTGTTTTTCAGGGGTTGGGCTTGGCCCCTTAGCTCCAGTGAAGGGAACTCTTAAGGCGTCAGCATACCAAGACATTTTGAACAATTTCCTGCTCCCAAATTTGTGGGAAAAGTTTGGGGATGGCCCCCTCTTGTTCCAACATAAATGCACACCAGTGCACAAAGCAAGGTCCATAAAGACATGGATGAGAGAGTTTGGGGTGGAGGAACTTGACTGGCCTGCGCATTGTCCTGACCTCAACCCCATAGAACACCTTTGGGATGAATTAGAACAGAGACTGCGAGCCAGGCAGGTTCGCTGGTTTCTCTACTCGACGGCAATTGCCACACCAGTTTTGGGTCTACCAATGGGAGCACAGAGCCCATGTTCCCATCATGGCGGGTGCGGTGAACGTACCAGACATAGAATAAAGCTGGCACCATGGTATATCAGCTAAAATGTACTTTATTCAAAACAGTGGATTTTGCCATTTAAAAAACACATGTTTCAGCCGCCAGGCCTTAGTCATGCGCCATCACTAAAGACCTCAACCCAATAGAACACCTTTGGGATAAATTAGAGCGGAGACTGCAAGCCAGGCCTTCTTGTCCACCATCAGTGCCTGAACTCACAAATGCGCTTCTGGAAGAATGGTCAAACATACCCATAGACATACTCCTAAACCTTGTGGACAGCCTTCCCAGCAGAAGAGTTGAAGCTGTTATAGCAAAGGGTGGGCCAACTCAACATTGAACCCTACGGACCGGGATGCGATTAAAGTTCATGTGCGTGTAAAGCCAGGCATCCCAATACACCAATATATTACCAAAAGTATGTGTACAGCCATTGTTGGGGCCCACTCGCCACGTTGGTGCGAAGAGGCTAACACACACTGATAACTAATCCTGTCTTTCATGAAACAAAGAGAATGTTGCTAAGACAGATAGATATTTAGACTTAAATTATTCAAGTTTACTTTAGATTTACCAAAATCGTATAAGGTCAAACCTAAACACTTTCAATTTGTATGCAATCGGGCAGGCCTTTGCACTAAATAGTTGAAGGTAAATCTAAAGGAAATTGATAATGTATGGCTGGCATATATAGATAGAGACATACAGTATATAGATAGAGACATATATAGAGACATACAGTATTTTATATCTTAAAATAAAACATGAGATAGATAGATAGATAGATAGATTTGAGTATTTTAATAGCTCCGTACTACACAAATATACTGTAACCTCATCTACAGCTGACCTAGATCTGTACCATCTTCTTTCTCAGTTCTCAGTTTCCTTACATCCTTACGACATGATCTAGTGGGACTACCAAACATGAAACAGATTCTCACATAAATCATATGGCTAATGGCAAATCAATAAAAGGCACGGCTGAGCAAGTATGACCCTTCAGTATTACTTACAGCTAACAGAAAACTCAGTTTTCCTCGAAAATTGACATAACATGTATAATTGCTACACAAGCTGTTCTGTGAGTTACTTTCATGTATTGTTACACCGAGGCTGATGATATGATTACAGGAGGCAGAAGATTCACAGGTAAGGATTTGCGTTGGCATTTGAAAACAGATTTATGCTACGTGTTTGTAGCTAATATGGAGGACACTAATTTATGTAATTGACAGAATCTAGTACTAGTTAAAAAAAAAAAAAAAGTTGACTAAAGGCAGCAAAATCATTACAGTCCCCCTCCTCTCACACTTCCATCTTAAAAGTATAAGCTCAACCAGTAAAGGAGGCAGGGATATGGTGTGGTGCTGGAAATTAAGCTCCTGTTAGGATAAGTGAACCTCACACAAAGCTGGAGAAGGGGGTAGGGCTTAACTTACTGACCACCAATTATGTGGAAGAGGGGTGATCTGAACCCTACTGACCACCAATGCCAAGGAAGGGGTGAACTGAATTCCACTGACCACCAATGCCAAGGAAAGGATGAACTGAATTCCACTGAATACTAATGCCAAGGAAAGGATGAACTGAATTCCACTGACCACCAATGCCAAGGAAAGGGTAAACTGAATTCCACTGACCACCAATGCCAAAGAAGGGGTGATCTGAACCCCTCTGACCACCAATGCCATAGAAGGGGTGATCCAAACACTGATAACCACTAATGCCAAGGATGGGGTGATCTGAAGACCACTGGCCACCAATACTGGGGAAGGGAGGATCTTAACCCCACTGACCACCAATGCCAAGGAAGGGTTTCATAGTCTAAATCCCACTGACCGCCATAACTGAAAAGGGAGGGAATTTAAACCCCACGGACCACCAAGTCTGTGGAAGGGGGGATCACCCCATCCTTGGCATTGGTGGTCAGTAGGGTTCAGATCACCCCTTTCATGGCATCGGTGGCCAGTGAAATTCAGATCACTTCTTCCTTTGCATTGGTGCTCAGTGGGCTTCAGATCACCCCTTCCTTGGCATTGGTGGTTAGCAGGGTTCAGATCGCCCCACTGACCACCAAAGCCAAGGAAGGGTTTCATAGTCTAACCGCCATAACTGAAAAGGGAAGGAATTTAAACCCAACTGACCACCAAGTCTGTGGAAGGGGGAATCTTAACCCCACTGACCACCAAAGCCCAGGAAGGGTTTTATATGCTAAATCCCACTGACCACCATAACTGAAAAGGGAGAGAATTTAAACCCCACTGACCACCAATTTTATGAAAGGATTGGGGGGGGGGGGGGGAGCTTATCATCATTGACCAACAGTCAATATTAAAATAAATATTATTAGAAAATATTATATTTATTATTATTTATCGTATTAAGTAGAGAATTAAATATAAAAATAAGTATAAAAGTGATAACCTTTATTTAATTTATTATTTATATTATTATTATTATTATTATTATTATTAATAATAATAAAATAAATAATAATTTAATAACATTAAATAAAGGTTATCACTTCAACAACAAAGTTTTTGTATAGGAATCTGTTTTATGTCACATAAATAATAATAAAGTAAATTACGTTATTATATACTGTTATTTTATTATTTTTATTATTATCATTAATAATAATAATATTTTATGTATTATTATTTATTTAACAGATTCCGATGCAGAAATTTGGAGTTGAACTGACAACATTTATTTAATTTATGATTTATTATATTATTATATATTATTATTAATATTGGTATTATTATTATTGATAATATTGATAAATTAAATAAAGGTTACCACTTAGGCCGGGTTCACATATATGCGGCCGTAGTTTCAGTGCAGCAGTCCGGTGCATTTCTGTTCACCAGTTCAGGTGCAATTCAGGTGCAAATTTTTACCTGAATTTGCACCTGAACCGGACCCAAAAATGCACAGGATCCTTTTTTAAACCGCACCGTGGCCACCCCGGACATGCGTGAAACAGCTCCATTGAGAGCCGGTCACACTTAGATAGTATGCAAATTGGATGCAGTATATGGCATATATGTGAACCCGGCCTTGAACTTTCTGCATAAGAGTCTGTTAAATAAAAAATAATAAATTAAATAGTAACAATAATACTTTATTATATACAACAAAAACTAAAATAAAATACCTAATTTGGCTCAACCACCCCTACTAACAAAAAATATATATAATATATATAAACTCGCTGGATCAATTAGAATCATATTTGTATTTATTATCAAAAGGAAGTACAACATATAAAATGGTACCACATAAGACAAACTACGCTTATGCTATAAAGAACTGTATATCCACCTCACATATCTGAATAACCATTGTGTTTGACCCAACAGAACTTTTTTCAGGGCGGGCGGGGGGGGGCATCATTTTAAGGTCACCCATGCCCCGCCCCTTTTTTGGCAATGTCATGAGGAAGAGGGGTTTAGTCATCATATAAAGTGCAGGCATGCAAAGGTTTGAGAAACCTGATGCAAAAGCTTAATAGAAGGATCAAGCTGCCATTTTCTGATTAGCAATTTCGAATCTATTTTTAACTC
This sequence comes from Lithobates septentrionalis, assembly GCA_037952835.1. Taxonomy (NCBI): domain Eukaryota; kingdom Metazoa; phylum Chordata; class Amphibia; order Anura; family Ranidae; genus Lithobates; species Lithobates septentrionalis. The sequence continues at coordinate 18,457 of JBBDGP010005181.1, forward strand.
CCACCCTGCCCCGCCCCTAAACACACCCTTGTAAATGATCTCATGAAATTACACTGTTAAATGTTTTATACAGTTCCAAAAATAAATATTAACAACAACTTTAACAATATTAACATAAAGTGCCCACTGTTATATTAACATAACAGTGCCCATCAGTGCCGCCGATCAGTGTAGCCTGTCAGTGCCCATCAGTGCAGCTTTTCAGTGCCGCCTCATTGGTGGCACTCAGGGCAGCATATCAGTGGCCATCAGTGCAGCCTATCATTGCCCAGCAGTGCAGCCTATCAGTTTAGCCTATCAGTGCCCATGAGTGCAGCCTATCTGTGCCCATCAGTACAGCCTACCATTGCCCATCAGTGCAGCGTATTATTGCCCATTAGTGCAGCATATAATTGCCCATCAGTGAAGCCTATCAGTGCCCACCAGTGCAGCCTATCAGTGCCCACCAGTGCAGCACATCATTGCCCATTAGTGCAGCGCATCATTGGCCATCAGTGCAGCATACCATTGCCCATCAGTGCAGCGTATCATTGCCCATCAGTGCAGCGTATCAGTGCCCATCAGTCCAGCGTATCATTGCCCATCAGTGCAGCTTATCAGTGCCCATCAGTGCAGCGTATCATTGCCCATCAGTGCAGTACACCATTGCCCATCAGTGCAGCATACCATTGCCCATCAGTGCAGCATATCATTGGCCATCAGTGCAGCGTATCATTGCCCATCAGTGCAGCAAACCATTGCCCATCAGTGCAGTGTATCATTGCCCATCAGTGCAGCTTATTAGTGCCCATCAGTGCAGCTTATCAGTGCCCATCAGTGCAGCATATCATTGGCCATCAGTGCAGCATATCAGTATCCATCAATGCAGCCTATCATTGCCCAAACGTGCAGCCTCATCAGTGCCCAGCAATGCATCAAGGAGGAACCAGGAGGATCTGCCGGCCGGATGACACAGAGCGGGGATCCCCCGCTGAGACGCGGCTTGTATATGAATAGCCATCGCTTTCAAATGAAGTCTGGCTTCCTAGACCAACTATTCTAATAGACACCACACTGGTCCAATGCCGGTCCAGGAGGCGGGACTTTGACAGCAGCTGGCTATTCATATACAAGCCACGTCCCAGCAGGAGATCCCTGCTTTGTGTCGTCCAGCTGCCTGACCCTTCTGACAGTTTCCTGGCTGATCGCTTCTGGCAGAAGTGGTACCTGTGTGTGCGGACACCTTCCTGTGGGGAGGGCCCCCCCCCATGCAGACGCCCATGGTTCAGAGGAGGTATTCTTCCAGGCTTGTTGAATCTAATTCAATTTGTAAAGCTCCACCTGGGGTTGTATATTTTATTAGTTACTGGGGGCGACTAACTTTACTTTATTATATATTTGTATTTATTATTATTATTATTATTATTATTAATATATTAAATAATAATAACCTAAATAAAGGTTATAACCTAAACTTCAAACTTTCTGCATAGAAATCTGTCAAAGAAATAATAATGCATTAAATAATAACAACAACAATAATAATGTAATATAAATATATGGAATAATAATAATAATACACTAAATAAAAGCTATCGTTTAAACTTCAAACTTTCTGCATAGAAATCTGTTAAATAAATATTAATGCATAAAATAATAATAATATATAATAAAGTATTAATAATATAATAAATAATAATACAATAAATAAATAAAGTCACTTAAACACCATACCTTCTACACAGGAATCTGTTACTAGATAAAGAAAGTATGGGAAAATGGAAGCCTTTGAAGAAAACAGTTTATACCTGTCCCACCGCCCATCTTAGCACCCTTGAAGAGCTACCATTGCTGTAGGCTCTTCATCATCATCATTCTTCCGGGTGTGTTGGATGCCTGACTCCCCGCTGTGCACTGTGGTCCCACCTGCCAGTCCCTATATACCAATGCTGTGTCCTGTAGTGACATAGGGGCTGGAACCAGAGAGCACAGACTTTACAATAACAACTCGAACAATGCCCTTTGAAAACACACAATAGCGTCTATAAGTTCCATAAAGCAACCACTGTTATTATGTACACTGCCATGGAGCAGTTTCGCAGCCTCCGATCTTACTGTATATTTATATTTTAGCACTTTTCTAGCACTTTAATTATGTAGAAGCACTTTTATACATCACTTTGTGCTGATTTATAATGCCCGCCACCATCCCATGGGCTTGGATTGAAGGAGCTTTCCATCTTTATAACTCTCTTTCTATTATTTCCATTTCTTTTTACGAGGCTTTCTAACATAAGTGTGGTTGTTTTGCTTCATTTTATCACTATGTGTCTATGTTTATAGTTGATAAATGTATTATCGTTACTCCTTTGTGCTTATAGTACATCTCCCGCTGATGTGCGCTGGTGGAGAAGCGCTGGGTAATATTATTGTGCATTTCTGTAGAGGAACTGTTCTATATCACTTTGGCACAGCCTATTCTATTGTGCTACGACTGGCTTATGAAATTTCTTGAAAAATTCATTCTGGCTTTGGGCGGCTACAAAAAGGAAAATATAGACATTTGTAGGTAATACATAAACCGTAAAAGGGGGGGCTTTGTAAGTTGGCCACAACTGACCAATCAGAGACTCTGTTTTGCTTCATAGTTAGTAAGGTTGAATAAAGACACCAGCCCATCTAGTTCAACCTGTGTAAGGGTGTGCTTGTATTTTCACTATATTGTCAAAAGTATTGGGGCACTTGCCTTTACACGCACATGAACTTTAATGGCATCCCAGTCTTAGTCTGTAGGGTTGAATATTGAGTTGGCCCACCCTTTCAAGGTTTAGGAGTGTGTCTATGGGAATGTTTGACCATTCTTCCAGAAGCCCATTTATGAGGTCAGGCACTGATTTGGCCCAGAAGACCTGGCTCGAAAATAGGGCGTGAAATAGTCAAGCGCCGGCCCAGACTGTTCTACTATACCGTTCAATCCGTAAAGAGGAGATAAAGGTGGATGTAACTTGTGTCTCATCATTCCTGCATATTGGAGGATAGCCTATACCTGAAGGGGTGAAGACACTGAGACTAGCTCGGTCAGGAGGTAGGTGATGGCCTGGTGAGGTATCGGGGTCTCAGACCCTCCTTTGCTGGAAAACATTACAGCAGGCCCCAGCACAGGAACTGTCTACACAACCTGCCACCAGGGATGGATCCTGAAGAGTAATTAGTATGATCGCTTCACATGCAGATTATTTACCCTTCAAAATCCTTCCCCTACCCCTTCAGCAATACTAAGCTTTGATCTCTCGCCTTGACTATGGTAACTCCTGCTCTTAGGCCTACCTATACGCAGGCTATCCTCCCTTCAGTCTATCATGAATGCTACTGCCAGACTCATCTACCTTTTCAACCAGTGTCCACCACCCCTCCCTGCCAATCCCTTCACTGGCTTTTGATTGCCCCGCAAATTAAATGCAAAATACTAACAACATACAAAGCCATTCACAACATTGCCCCGAGCTACATCACCAATCTTATCTCCAAACATCACCCAAACCGCCCTCTACACTCCTCCCAAGACCTCCTGCTCTCTAGCTCTCTTGTCTCCTCCTCCCATGTTCATCTCTAGGACTTCTCCAGAGCCTCTCCCATCCTGACAGGGTTTGGCCAGTTGCAGTTTAAGAAGGAGGTTCATTCGTACCACTTTTCCAGAGCTTTGGGGCCTATATGCGGTGTATAATTTCCAAGTAATCTTGAATGCTGTTGCTAATTCCTGGAGGTACTTGTGAACAAAGGCAGGGGCGTTGTATGAGTCTATGGCGGAGGGGATTCCATATCTGGGGATAATTTCCTGGATCAGGTATTTGACTTTGTAGTGTCAGTCTGTGTTGGCCAGACTTCCACCCAGCCTGAATAGGTACAAAAGGCCACCAGAAAATATTTGTATCCTTCTGCGGGGGGGTGGGGGGTGCATGACAGTGAAATCAACTAGTAATTCTTCCATCGGTAAGGTTCCTTCAGCCTGTACTCCAGGAGTTGGTACAGGCCCTTGTCTTGGGTTGTTTCGGGCACATTCTACACATTTGCTCGCTGCAGTTTGTGCCTGTCTCCTGTGTAGCCACTGTCTAGCCAGTGTAGCGGACCCCATCTTCACAGTTGCCAACATTCTGAAAAAATTAATAGGAACACTTTTTTAGTATGTGGGCGGAGTCTTATTTTAATTAGGGTGGGGCATTTGTAGGCGTGGCTTAGCAGAGAGAAAGAATGTGGTGCACGTAGTGTGCGGTGGCTAAAAATGGGCGTGGTTTAAACTAAGTTTTGGACGTGGTTTAAAGGGGGTGTGGTTAGAGTCTGAGGTGAAAGAGGGATGGAGGGACAAGGAAGAGAGGAATAGAGGGAGAAAGAACGGGAGGTAGAGAGGGAGAGGGAAATAAAGAGAAAAGGGGAGAAAGAGGGAGAGAGAAAAACAGAGAAAGGGAGAAAGAAAGCAAGAGATAGTGAGGGAAAGAGAGAGAAGGAAGAAAAGAAAGAAGGAAATAAAGAGGGATGGAGAGACAGCAGGCTCAGATCCTACACCACAATAGCAATATGTGTATTCCAGAAAGTTGAACAATCAGATAAAAATACTCCAAACACCATCCCCCCAGGCAGATCCCATCAAACAGATACAAGAAATGGTCAGAGACTGCAGACGTGATACAAGAGATGGTCAGAGAGTGTGAGGACATGATACAAGAAATGGCCAGAGAGTGTGAGGACATGGTACAGGAGATGGTAAGAGAGGGTGAGGACATGGTACAGGAGATTATAAGAGAGGGTGCAAACATGATACAGGAGATGGTCAGAGAGTGTGAAAACATGATACAAGAGATGGTCAGAGAGTGTGAGGACATGATACAAGAGATGGTCAGAGAGTGTGCAAACATAATACAAGAGATGGTCAGAGAGTGTGAGGACATGATACAAGAAATGGTCAGAGAGTGTGCGGACATGGTACAGGAGATGGTCAGAGAGTGTGAGGACGTGATACAAGAGATGGTTAGAGAGGGTGTGGACATGATACATGAGATGGTCAGATAGTGTGCGGACATGATACAAGAGATGGTCAGAGAGTGTGAGGACGTGATACAAGAGATGGTCAGAGAGTGTGAGGACATGATACAAGAGATGGTCAGAGAGGGTGTGGACATGATACAAGATATGGTCATAAAAGGTGTGGACATGGTACAAGAGACTGTCAGAGAGGGAGTGGACATGGTACAGGAGACTGTCAGAGAGGGTGTGGACATGATACAGGAGACTGTCAGAGAGGGTGCAGACATGGTACAGGAGATGGTCAGAGAGGGTGCAGACATGATACAGGAGACTGTCAGAGAGGGTGCGGACATTGCACAAGAGACTGTCAAAGAGGGTGCGGACATGGTACAGGAGTCTGTCAGAGAGGGTGCGGACATGGTACAAGAGACTGTCAAAGAGGGTGCGGACATGGTACAGGACTTGATGTGCACAGCTCCAACACAGCTCTGTACCCCACACCCCAAACACACAGAACGTCCAGCAGATCACCCCATGGCCACACACCTGCAACTGTGGCGCCTGCAGCATCCTCCCCTGCACCTCTGGCTGCCAGATAAGAATTGAGTGGGGGGTGGACGGTAGCTCTGTGGTGCCCGTGGGATCTTCTGGTATTCGGTAGGCAACCCGTCATGGGCCTCCGACCCGCACAGCTAACTGGCTTCAGTGTACAAGTGAATTGCTCTACTTGTACACTGAAGAGAGAAGCTGGTTAGCTGCGCGGGTCGGAGGTCCCTCCCCTCTCCACTGAACACAGAGGAGAGACCTGCTATTCAGAGGGAGATCCCGCGGACATGTTTTCATATCTAGAAGTTGCGGCCGGTGACGGGTTGCCTACCGAATACCGGACAAAGCCAATTCCCTGGACAGACCGGGACAAGGGTCTAAATAGGTCTAAATACCATTAATGTCCCGGGAAAATCGGGACTGTTGGCAGCTATGTATCTTTCGCAAAGCTTCTGCCGTCATCGAAATACTCAACATCTGGCTTTCCCAAGGGACTGTCTTCCAAGTGTGGCCGGCTTGCATAGATGTCATCCATTACCTGGAGACGGTCATATGCTAGGGGTCCTGATGAGGTGGGAAGCAGAGTGGCTGGGTTTAGAGTGTTAACAGTCTCTAAATGGATACAGGCGCTGCCCTAGGCCTGACTAAACTCATGCACCCTTAATTTAAATACAACCGTACCCTGCCCCGCCCCTAAACACGCCCTTGTAAATTATCTTATGAAATTACACGGTTAAATGTTTTATGCAGAATTAAGTTCCAAAAATAAATATTAACAACAACTTTTGAACAATAGTGAATTAGAATGATCAAAACACCGACATATGGGTTGGCACCATCGTCCCTTTATGAAAAGAGCAAAGAAAAAAACAATTTTTTGGCAATATGGGACTTTCTGGGTGCTTGGTAAAATTAGTATATGATAACAGAGTATGAAAAAATAAATTTTATTACAACTACATGAAAAAAGACAAAGACAATGATTGCACTAAAAAAGACAGACATCACTTAATCTGTATAGTGCAGGGGTCTTCAAACTGCGGCCCTCCAGGTGTTCAGGAACTACAATTCCCATCATGCTCAGTCATGTCTGTGAATGTCAGAGTTTTACAATGCCTCATGGGATGTGTAGTTCTGCAACAGCTGGAGGGCCGTAGTTTGAGGATCCATGGTATAGTGTATCCAAGTGTCTGTTCAATTCTCCACACATAAGTTCAACAAGTTTTGCCATGTGGCTTCCTCAGGAACATGCGTGGACATTTATCTTTAATAGGTGCATCCAGGAATTGTGACTAAAAGCTCTCAGCCGGTGGGCTCTGACTCCAACGTATAGAGGTACTGAGATCAATCCATGTTAGATGGTATCAGGACAAACCAATGAGGACCGACATCCTGACAGGAGGAAATGCCAACCTAACCCAAAGGGAGGAGTATGGATGGTAAACTTGAGTATCATAGTGAATTGTTTATTACATCAAGAATAACTGTTAAATGAACAGACTGGGAGCGTAGGTGTCCAAACAAGACACAGCATACAGGTCTAACCAACTTGGGATGCTGGGGACAGACAGAGGGACGCAGTGCGATGAGGACAGAGAGGAACGCCGGGGACAGAGAGGGACGCCGGCTATAGAGAGTGATGCCAGGGACAGAGAGGGACGCAGTGCGATGAGGACAGAGAGGGACACTGGGGAAAGAGAGGGACGCTGGGGACAGACAGAGAGGGATACTGGGGACAGACAGAGAGGGACGCCGGGGACAGACAGAGAGGGACACAGTGCATTGAGGACAGAGAGGGATGCCAGAGACACAGGGGGATACCGTGGGGGGGGGGGGGCACAGGAGGACACTGTGGCAGGGGGAGAACAGCGGGAGACTGTGGCAAAGGGGGGGAGAACAGGGGGACAGGGGGACACAGGGGGACACTGTGGTGGGGGGAGGACACAGGGGGTCACTGTGGTGGGGGGGACACTGTGGTGGGGGAAGACACAGGGGGACACGGTGGTGGGGGGGCACAGGGGGAAGGACACAGGGGGACACTGTGGTGGGGAGGGACACAGGGGGACACTGTGGTGGGGGGGGAATCAGGAGAGTATTATGGGGCCTCCTGCATCTGTGGGGCCTCCTGCACCAATGGGGGTCTGCCTTTGGATAATGATCTTCAACCCAGCCGGGGGGGGGGGGGGGGGGGTGTCGCAATCATAATCATATTCTCCCAACTTCTCAATATGCTTTGAAGCTGCCTGGCTTATCCTCTGTCTCTTTTCCAATTCAGTAGGTCCATTGCGATAAAAGGGGTGTAGACTAGAGTCCGGTATCCCCCCACAGTCTGTTTCTTTAGGGTCATTTGCATAGCTACGTTGAAAAACGGGGCAAGAGTCTGGTTACTGACATTGGGATTCTTTGGGGTGGAAATGGACTTTTGACCTGTGCGCCTATTGCTTGCTTCCGTTATCCCAGATTCCATCCTACTAATATTGAGAGTTTGACGACTGGGGGTACCTATAGTGTGTTTGCTATGATTAGGCATTGACAGAGTCTGAGTATCTGACTGGGGGGGGGGGGGGGTAACAGCCTGAGCTTGATTCCCCCAGTCTACAAGATGGAGCATTTGGACTTGTCCCCTGTCTTTACTCGCCCGGGACCTGTCCTCCCATGGACTAGGACGGGGGGGCTGTGTATGGGATCTGATCATTCTTCTGTGAGTCAGACCTAACATATTCTTTCAGCCCGTCTATAATCTCTAGGTCAAATGTTCCCTTTAGCCCATAGCAGGGCCAAAGTTTCAGCTTGCAGCCCTTGCAGAAACCCTTCCTAAAATTAGCGATCAAACACTATAAGGGGGACAAGACTAATGACTGGTTCCCACACATTATGTAGCCTACAGACACCAAGACAGACACAGAGGGTAGGGTAAGGTTTTGAGAATCTGGTAAGGGGTCCAAATCTTCAACACAAATAGGGTTAATAGACAACACTTCCCCCTATCAGCGACTCAGATGAGGTCTCCCGGCTGAGAAATGCGCTTATACGGGGTCCTCAATCACTTTGTTGCTGAGCAACGTCTCATACAAACACAATTCGCATGAAACTCTACCACCCAATTATTACTGACGGACTGAGGTCTGCCCGGGATGCTCTATCATCCAATGGGTTTTCCTTGGGTGATGATCAGGCTCCCCTTCCCTCGAAAATCGTCGAGAGGCCATGTCTGATGGATATGCCAAATCAAAAAGCATAGATCTCACCTGTTCCTGAAGTTTGGAGCTCCAACTGTTTGGTTCCTGAATCCAGGTTCAAGATGCTGGCAGGGCGGTCTACGAGTAGACAATTGAGAAGTAGCAAAGTTTAGATAAATGTGATCTAGGGCACCTGAGACATTGCAGCAACCCGAGAGACTCGCTCTGGACCAATTCCCTGTGGGTCTGGTGGAATACCACTTTGTCTCGGCAAGTCACACCTGGTTTCCTGGCCAAATGCATCAGAGAAATGTTGCAGAAGAAAGCTCTATAAATTCTGGGAAACCAGTGATAGCTCCAGACAATAGACTTTCAGGAAAACAAACTTTTTATTCCGCTAGGGAAAGACACTCCAAGCCAAGTGTGCCCTTATGAGCGGTTACAGCATACAGTGGTACCTTGGATTACAACCATAATTTGTTCTAGAAGAATGCTTGTAATCTAAGAGACTGATTCCCTTATGTTTGTTATCCAATTCCCCCCTGCCATGGCCTAGACTCCTTCAGCCTATTAAAGAGATCCGTAGAATGGAATATATGACAGCCATTGTGCAGGGCACCATACCTCAATTTGACAAAATTTGGGAGCCTTGGGGCAGTTCGGAATATGGAACGCGAATTCAGTTCATTGAGTCCTGAAATCTTCAGGTTCCATTCTCTGACTCTACCTTCAGAGACCCATTTTCATACCACCCGTTCCAGGTATATAGTAGTTCGACTTCCTCTGGAGTTTCTGATCATACTTATATACTCTTATGCCCCGTACACACGGTCGGATTTTCCGATGGAAAATGTCCGATCGGAGCGTGTTGTCGGAAATTCCGACCGTGTGTGGGCTCCATCGGACATTTTCCATGGGATTTTCCGACACACAAAGATTGAGAGCAGGATATAAAATTTTCCGACAACAAAATCCGTTGTCGGAATTTCCGATCGCGTGTACACAAATCCGACACACACAAAGTGCCACGCATGCTCAGAATAAATAAAGAGATGAAAGCTATTGGCCACTGCCCCGTTTATAGTCCCGACGTACGTGTTTTACGTCACCGCGTTCAGAACGATCGGATTTTCCGACAACTTTGTGTGACCGTGTGTATACAAGACAAGTTTGAGCCAACATCCGTCGGAAAAAATCCTAGGATTTTGTTGTCGGAATGTCCGAACAAAGTCCGACCGTGTGTACGGGGCATAACTCAGTTTTGCTCTATATATATGACCTCTGTATATGTTCTTGCTACGCTTATAAGTTAATACGTACTCTTGTATTGAGTTGTGCAGTACACTTTTGTGTCCTGTCTATGTGAACAATTTTTTTTTTTCCTCTTATGTTTTGAATTTTTGTTTTACTCCTGTACTCTACTGTTCTGTAATATTTTCATTAAAAAAAACTTTATTAAAAATACAATAAAAAAAAAAAAAAGAATGCTTGTAATCCAAAGCACTCGTATATCAAAGCGACTTTCCCCATAGGAGTCAATGGAAACTCAGATAATTCAATCCACAGTGACTTCTATTGTATGCAGTACCGCATGTGGCCAGATATGGGGGGGCGCCGGAGACACTCGGAGCAGCTCGGATGCACTTGAAGAAACTCGGAGACACTGGGGCTCAGAGTGTCACCGGTAACCCCCGCACCTCTGGCCAAATGTGGTACTGCACACCCCAGAGCCTTGAATCCTGCTCATTTTGCGAGACAACGTTCGCAAACTGAGTCAGGATTTAAAAAAAATAATAACTCGTATTGTGAAACGCTCATTAACCGCGTTACCCACAATCCGAGGTATTACTGTATATATATTTCAACAACTACATAGACATTCCTAAAGCATTGTGTAAGCCTCTAAAAAGCTTGTTAGTGAGTATCCTCTGCATTCTCTCAGCTATCTGTCTAATTTATCAGTTACCAAGCCACTGTGCTTTCTGGCTTCATAGGAGAGAAGGTGGAGGAAGGGGGGTTAGATGCATGTGCTTGGAATTTAACTATTTACTAGTTACACTTACATGTACACAATCTTACTTAGAACTTTTCACAAGTAAGGACATTTTATCAGAAGCAACCATTTTGTTCCAAATTCAGCCATCTTAGCCTAAATGTAGCCATCTTAGCCTAAATGTAGCCATCTTGGGCCGCTACCACACTTAGCCTAAATGTAGCCATTTGCTGTCTGGGCCCCCCTGTGTGCCCCTCTCTCCCCCCCCCCCCCCGTAGTGCTTCCCTCCTCTCCTACCGGAAGGGGGATGTCCCAAGATGGAGAGCGGGGGAAGGGGACGGTAAATATGCCATTTACTGGCCCCTTCCTTTCCTGAATGAACACAGCGAGCGATCGGTATCAATCACTCCTGTGTCCATTCATCACTGAAGCATAGTAAGCTGTGTTGACTATGCTTCCGTTTGTGAATAAGCCGGAAGTCTCAGAGCACTTCCTATTCATTCATCTGTGCAGCTGAGGCTACAGAGAAAGGGACTGATAAATTTATGTCCTCGACGGGGGGGAAGGGGGCCCTGTCAGGTCTGCTGTAAGATACCTCCCAACTTTTTGAGATGGGAATGAGGGACACCTATCAGCAAAAGTATGCAGGCATAGGACACACCCCCTGCCAAGCCCCCTTAAAGGAGAATTGTACAAAAAAACAAGATTTTTTTTTTTTTTTTAACCACTACTTTTCCTTTTATATTGGCTTTTGGAATTTACAAATGCAGCAGTTTAGAAATCAGATGAAAGGTTTAGCACTGGGGAACACTTTTTGATAAAAAAGTGCATTTTATATGCAACTATATAGATCAGGCCAAAATGAGGGACAAATGAGGAGGAAAGAGACAAATCAGGGACAGTCCCTCGAAATCAGGGACAGTTGGGAGCTATGCTGTAGATGGCCCCGTGATTTCTAGCAGCAGCCCTGCAGGTGTGAGCCCTTAAACCCCCATATACAGTATGCACAGCCCATTATTTTCTCTGTCGCAGCATCACTGAGCTTGGAGCTACTGTGACTGGGGGGTTTGGCAAGAGCACATGCAAGGGCATTTGAATCAGAGAAAGAGCTTGCTCCTATGATGGTGGAGGTGAGTAAAAACGGCTGGGAGATCCCTATCAACAAGGCAGGACAGGGGGGTGCCATCTCTGAGAGTTTTTCAGCCAGGCTTCGGAAAGGTATGTAAATGGCCTACACCTATAGCAATTTTAGTCAAAGCTGCACAGTTTGTTTTTTTATCTACAGGCACCCCTTATTTGCATAGGAAGGTTATTTATTTTTTTGGTAAAGGTGAACTAACCCTTTAATTGCCTTTTATAAAGTCAGGTGCGCTTTACCTGCTGATGTGTAGTGAGAAGCTTCCATGCACTGGTAATATCAGAACCGGCATCAGATCGAGAGTTCTGTTGTCATGGAAACATGCTGCAGATTCCAGATTAGTGTATAATGATTCTAGAGGGGGTGATATCAGAGCCGAGCTTTATTGGATTTTTGTTTTGGAAGCCAGGTTACCGCAAGACCGTTCAGATACCTCCGTCTTCACATTTTGAGAATTTTCCTGTAAAGGCGTTCGCTCCGTATGGCGATACATTCGCCATCTGTCTGGCGGATAGGATGGGATCTGATGAAAACGGACATGCTGTCCGATCTCCCCATAGGAATCAGCGGGGCTCTGACAGGTCCCTTCCCTGCTCAGTGAGCGGAGACGGACCTGCCATCCGCCGGCTCGGCGGGGATCAACGGAGCCATCTCCCGCTGAGCGGATCCGCCCCGTGTGAAAAGGGGCCTTATTCCAAAATGGATTAAATTCATTATTTTCCTCAAAATTCTACAAACAAAACCCCATAATGGCAATGTGAAAGAAGTTTGTTTGAAATCTTGCATAATGCAAATGTATTAAAAATAAAAAATGAAAACAATCCCATGTACATAAGTATTCACAGTCTTTGCCATGACACTCAAAATTGAGCTCAGGTGCCTCCTGTTTCCACTGAGCATCCTTGAGATGTTTCTATAACTTGATTGGAGTCCACCTGTGGTACATTCAGTTGATTGGACATGATTTGGAAAGGCACACACCTGTCTATAGAAGGTCCCACAGTTATCAGTGCATGTCAGAGCACAAACCAAGCCATGAAGTCCTAAGAGCTGTCTGTAGACCTCCGAGACAGGGTTGTATGGAGGCACAGATCTGGGGAAGGGTACAGAAACATTTCTGCAGCATTGAAGGTCCCAAAGAGCACAGTGGCCTCCATCATCTGTAAATGGAAGACGTTTGGAACCTCCAGGACTCTTCCTAGAGTGCTCCGCCTCGCCAAACTGAGCGATCGGGAAGAAGGGCCTTAGTCAGGAAGGTGACCAAGAACTTGATGGTCACGCTGAAAGAGCTCCAGCATTTCTAAGTGGAGAGGAGAACCTTCCAGAAGAACAACCATCTCTGCAGCACTCCACCGATCAGGTCTGTATGGTAGAGTGGGCAGAAAGAAGCCACTCCTCAGTAAAAGGCACATGACAGCCCACCTGGAGTTTGCCAAAAGGCACCTGAAGGACTCTCAGAAACCAAATTCTCTGGTCTCATGAAACAAAGATTGAACTCTTTGGCCTGAATGGCAAGCGTCATGTCTGGAGGAAATCAGGCACCGCTCATCACCTGGCCAATACCATCCCTACAGTGAAGCATGGTGGTGGCAGCATCATGCTGTGGGGATGTTTTTCAGCTGCAGGAACTGGGAGACTAGTCAGGATTGAGGGGAAGATGAATGCAGCAATGTACAGAGACATCCTGGATGAAAACCTGCTCCAGGGCGCTCTGGACCTCAGACTGGGTCGAAGGTTCATCTTCCAACAAGACAATGACCATAAGCACACAGCCAAGATAACAAAGGAGTGGCTATGGGACAACTCTGTGAATGTCCTTGAGTGGCCCAGCCAGAGCCCAGACTTGAACCCGATTGAACATCTCTGGAGAGATCTGAAAATTGCTGTACACCGACGCTCCCCATCCAACATGATGGAGCTTGAGAGGTCCTGCAAAGAAGAATGGGAGAAACTGCCCAGAAATAGGTGTGCCAAGCTTGTAGCATCATACTCAAAAAGACTTGAGGCTGTAATTGGTGCCAAAGGAGCTTCAACAAAGTATTGAGCAAAGACTGTGAATACTTCTGTACATGGGATTTAGTTTTAATACATTTTCAAAGATTTCAAACAAACTTCTTTCACGTTGTCATTATGAGGTATTGTTTGTAGAATTTTGAGGAAAATAATGAATTTAATCAGTTTAATTCAATTTTTCAATAAGGCTGTAACATAACAAAATGTGGAAAAAAGTGAAGCGCTGTGAATACTTTCCGGATGCACTGTAAATGTTTTACATAAATAAATAAAAGCTGATCATTGTAAGCGCCCCTGTCAGTGATAAATGGTTGGTCTCATCCCTGTACACTGCAAGAGAGCTTGTTCTTTTGAAAAACAACAGACTTCGCCCCCGTTCACACCAAAGTAGTTTTGAGATCGAGCTACTTCAGTGCGATTTCAAAGCCGCACATCAGTGGGATTTCATTGCAGCTTATGACTTCATATAACAGAAGTCTATGCAAGTCGCAATGAAATCGGCAAAAAGTAGCGCAGGAACCTTTTTTCAGAGTAGCAGCTATATGAGTTTCATTGCCGACAATGGGGTGCAACTTATCATTGACAAATCGCACCGGTGTGAACGGGAACTTACTGGCTGGATCACCAGGTGAAAACAGAAGAAAGGAAGCCTAAAAAGAAAACAAATGCAGCCGTCACGTCTAAGAACCGGTAAGTTTGCAATAAAATAAATGTTTGTTTTTGGGTTAGTGCCACTTTAAACAACTCTGGCTGGATGCCAGGTAAGGGTGCCATATAGATGACAATTAGGCAAACATAAAAGCTGCAAATGTGTGATGTATAATAAAACATGTACAAGAATGAAACATATAACAGGAAGGTCTGGGTTATGATGTGCTGCAGTACAAGGGGGACTGCTGATTTAAAGAACAAATCAATAATCATTTGTCAGTCTTCAAGTTTCATGAACCCCAAACATCTAAGGGCATAAATAACACAAGATGCGATTGATATGTACCGATTAAAAACATCTTGTGAGGATCAAATCAACCCTACAGGCATCTTGTATACTTATATATATATATATATATATATATATATATATATGTACTGTATATGTATTTAACAAAAAAGAAGCAACAGTGACATCTAGTGGCAACATGAGGTTTTTATATTTTTATTAACTGAAACTTTATTGTAAAAAAAAAGTTATAGCATAGCTCCCAACTGTCGCTGATTTGGAGGGACTGTCCCTGATTTGGAGCAATGTCCCTCTGCCCCTCATTCCTCCTCATGTTTCCCTCATTTTGGTCTGATCTATATAGTTGTATATAAAACGCACTTTTTATCTATCAAAAAGTGTTTTCCAGCGCTAAACCTTTCATCTGATTTCTAAATTGCTGCATTTGTAAATTCCAAAAGCCAATATAAAGGAATAATAGTGGTAAAAAAAAGCACTTGTGGGTTTAACCAATCTTGTTTTTTTGTACAATTCTCCTTTAAGGGGGCGTGGCAGGGGGTGTGTCCTATGCCTGCATACTTTTGCTGATAGGTGTCCCTCATTCCCATCTCGAAGTTGGGAGGTATGTTATAGTATTAAACTCTCTCTTTTTTTTTTTTAGTTTAATATACTGAGCAGTGGCGGCTCGTCCATATCCATGCTTCTGGCCCCCTGATCTACATACAGGGTGCCGGACTATGGATTCCAATGGGAGGGGGGGGGGGGTGTGAAGCACATGATTAGACCCAGAGGCTCTAATAGGCTTCAAAAAGGGTGGGCTCCCAGCGCAGAGCACTGCGCCCAAAGCCCACCCAGTTGTGTGAGATAGCGAAATGAATATTCGCTGTTTTCTCACTCCTCCCCGCCAATCAGGAAGCAGGTTGTGAGACCTGTTTCCCGATTGGCCAAAATGTCAGGCAATCCTATAGGAGGAAGAAAGTGGAGATGCACTGGCAGAAGCCGCTGGAGGAGCGGACACAGGAGCCTCTTCTCGCACCTTGCCACCCGCCGTGCTGGAGGCACACCTCCCAACTTTTTGAGGTGGGAATGAGGGACACCTATCAGCAAAAGTATGTAGGCATAGGACACGCCCCCAGCCACACTCGCTTAAAGGAGAATTATTTTTTTAAAATTATTAGTTAAACCCACAAGTGCTTTTTTTTTACCATTACTATTACTTTATATTGGCTTTTTTTTTTCCAGTGCAGAAATTTAGAAATCATATGAAAGGTTCAGCACTGGGAAACACTTTTTGATAGATTAAATAGTGCATTTTATATACAACTATATAGATCAGACCAAAATGAGGGGCAAATGAGGATGAAAGAGGGGCAGAGGGACTTTGTTCCAAATCAGGGACAGTTGGGAGCTATGTTGGAGGGGACACCAGAGCCGCTGCCTGCACCTCGCCACTTAGATGGGGCCCGCCAGCTGTGCTGGAGGGGACACCAGAGCCGCTGATCGCACCTCATCACCTAGATGGGGCCCGCCCGCCGTGCTGGAGGGGATACCAGAGCCGCTGCCCACACCACGCCACTCACCATGCTGGGGGGGACATCAGAGCTGCTGATCGCACCTCGCCACCCGCTGTGCTGGAGGGGACACCAGATCCGCTGCCCGTACCCCGTCACCTAGATGGGGCCCGCCCGCCGTGCTGTAGGGGCACCAGAGCCGCTGCTCACACCTCGCCACCCACCGTGCTGGAGGGAATACCAGAGTAGCTGCCCGCCCCACACCACTCGCCGTGCTGGAGGGAACACCAGGGTCGCTGCTTGCACCTCGCCACCCGCCGTGCTGGAGGGAACACCAGGGTTGCTGCCCACACCACGCCACCTACCATGCTGGAGGGGACACCAGAGCCACTGCCTGCTCCTCGCCACCTAGATGGGGTAAGGTCCAACCAGGAGATGGGGGGAGGTGGGGTTCCCTAGTGCCGCGTCCCCGCCCGCCCGGGGGGAGGTGTATGTGTGTGTGTGACAGTGCCGTGCCGCTGGCCACCCGGGGGGTGGTGGTTGTGTACCCCCTCAAAAGAAAAAACATCAGCCGCGACTGATATTGAGCACAATAAAATAAACATTGCCCAGCAAACTCTTTGTTAAAATTCTTACCTCAGCACTTGCAGTTTACAACTTCCAATGCTGCTGGCTCCTGCTCCCGCAGTGCTGCTTCCCTGAACTCATGTTCTTTATGGGAAGGGGCTAACAGGGCGGTTTTGAGCCAGTCTGTTAGTGGGGGGGGGGGGGGGCAGAGGAGGACCTTGCCATGCTAGGCTATAAGGCAGTGTGTGTTTTTTTAAGCACACAGTGTAGAGAGACAGAACTCTATCTCCTGCATAGAAGAGTGGCTCCATAGGAGGCTGCAAGAGAAAGGAGCCGCCCTGACACAGGAAACCTGGGGCACCCATCATGGCACCAGCATAGGCAAGGATTAAAATAAAAAGATGCGCATACTGAGTAAGTGATTCAATCAGCCCCTGGAAGTGCTTACAAACTGATATATCACTTTAAAGCGGAGCTCCACCCAAAAGGGGAAGCTCTGCTTGTTTGCATCCCACTCTCCACTGCCACTTTTTTGGGGGAGGGGGGAGGAGCGGGTACCTGATTTTGACAATTCTCCGGCTCCCACTTCCGGCTCTGTGATCTCCTTTCTCCGCAGTCTTCTGGGGCACATCACAGGTCCCAGAAGACTATGGGACCATTCAGAAGGTGCAGCACGACTTGCGCATGCGCAGTAGGAAACCGGCTGTGAAGCCGCAAGGCTTCCTGTTTCCCTTACGTCAGATGCCGGTGCCTGCACCCGAAGCCGAATGAAGAATTGGCTTGGGTGAGGACGTCGCTGGATCCAGGGACAGGTAAGTGTCCTAAGGCTCCATGCACACTGGAAGATAAAATAACATTATAAAAAACGCCAGTAGTTTTGCAGTGAGTCTTTCAACGTTTTTTAATGTTTTTGCAAAAGCGTTTTTATTCAGCGTTTTCCGCGTTAGCTTTTTTTTAAAAAAAATATATTTTTGAAGAATTTTTTTTTTTTTTTTTTTTTTTAATGGATCAAAAAATGTTAAAAAACGCTGGTGAGCCACGTTTTTGAGCGTTTATCGACGTTTAACAGCGTTTGTGCGCATTTAGCGTTTTTAAGCATTTTTTCGTGGTCAGAAAACAGCTCCTGAACGCGATTTTAGGGCGTTCGGACAACAGCCCTTAAACTCCCTGCACACTGAAGCTCATAAATGGCCGTTTTTGGGAGTTTGGGCGTTTTTTTTTAACAGCCCATAAACTCCCCTCTGTTTTATCCTATGTGTCCATGCACACATGGACGTTTTTGGACGTTTATAAGCATGTTTTCTGAATGCCCTAAAATCTCGTTCAGGAGTCATTTTTTCTGACCACAAAAAACGCAAAAAAAAATGCCAAACGCTCATAAACGTTGATAAACGCTCAAAAACGTGGCTCACCGGCGTTTTTTTTTTAACGTGTTTGATCATTTGGGAAAAAAAACGCTAAAAACGCTAACACGGAAAAACACAAAAAACGCTAATAAACGCTATTGCAAAAACGTTACAAAAACGTTTAAAGACTCACTGCAAAGCTATTGGTGTTTTTATAACATTATTTTAACGTCCAGTGTGCATGGAGCCTTATACTGAAAGTCAGCTTTTTGAGGAGAGCCTGGAGCTCCTCTTAATACATAGAAAATAGTTCAATATTATTATGATTATTATTATTATTGCAGATTCAGTACCATAGGCGTGCGCACAGGGTGTGCCAGGTGTGCCCAGACACACCCTAAGCACAAATTCCCCCTAGTGCCCTGGCTACCCCACCTCCTTCCTCCCGCAGCGCTTCCAGCTTTTCTTCTCCTCTCTCGCCAGCTGTGGCTGCGGGGTAGACATCCGCAGGACAAAAAAAATAAATCGTTTTGTTTCGTTATTTAACTAAATTAGTTTAGTTAAATTTGTTACATTTGTTTAATTTGTTTTCAGAATTTCTTTTGCTTCGCATTCGAATTTGACCGAATTCGAAAAAAATCACCCAAATTCAGAACCTTTTTTACTCTATCAATGCTACTGATGTAAACCTTTCCAGCATTTTTAAGTAAAGCGACTGCTTGGTGGAAGGGTCTTCCTTCATGATCTCCACCTGATCAGTCTCTGTTAGAAGACAAAAGGCGGCAGCCGCTGTTCCCTTTGCACACGCCAGCGATTTGCACTGCCGAGGCTTCTGGGAAAAGCAGTGATATAATTAGAAAAATAAGAAGAGAGATTTTTGTTGCATCTTTGTACTCGGTGTATACAGCACACTCACTGTTGCCATGATTGCAAGGAGGTTCTATTTGAATTTAATTTTCAATACAATGTAATCACCATATGGCACGTATAGCACTTATTTATATCAGTTAGAAAAAGTGGAGTTGCCTTTGCAAACATATTTTGTCCCTTGCAGTTGCAGCTCATGTATGCAACACTGTTGCAAGGAATTACTTTATATACTAATGCATGAGTTTCAGGTATGCAGCTTGCTTACATCCAACCCTCTGTAAGCAAGCAGCTGCCCCTGGTCACCACTAGAGGGAGATGATGTGCAGATGAGAATTTGGCTCTGATTTGAGACACTATATGGCCAAACTTTGGAAGTTTATCCATCACATCTATGAAACCTTTGTTGGCCTTCTAATTCTAAAACTTTGGACATTGAATATGAGTTGCAGTTCACAATCTGCATTGTAATTTATTTATTTATTACTGGTACTTATATAGCGCCATCAATTTATGCAGAGCTTTACCCGCAAGAAGAGTGACACCATCCCGAGAACAGCGGAGGGTCCTGGAGGTAGGGCTCTTTTCAGCCGGGACAAGCCGGCGCCGCGCTAGCCCTGAGTGAGACTGCTCAGTCTCGCTCTCACTGGTGATGCGGCTTGCCTCCTGTCACAAGCCCATCACCCGGAGAGTGACAGTCTGACCGAGCAGCTCTCCGGGTGGCTGCACACTGAACCCTCCTCCGCCCAGGTGCCTGAGGGAGGGGAGGTCTGTACTGATGGAGGAAGGCAGTAGTTTGTCCTAAGGGGGGTCTGTACTGATGGAGGAGGGGGGTGGTTTGTACTGAGGGGGGGTCTTTACTAATGGAGGGGGGTTGTCTGTACTGAGGGGGTCTGTACTGAGGGGGGCCTGTATCAATGGAGCGGGGTGATCTGTACTGATGAAGAGGGGTGGTCTGTAATGATGGAGGGGGGTGGTCTGTACTGAGAGGGGGTCTGTACTGAGGTAGGGGGTGGTCTGTACTCAGGGGGGAGGGTCTGTACTCAGAGGGGTCTGTACTGATGGACGGCGGTGGTCTGTACTGAGGGTGGTCTGTACCGATGGAGCGGGGTGATCTGTACTGATGAAGAGGGGTGGTCTGTAATGATGGAGGGGGGTGGTCTGTACTCAGAGGGGAGGGCCTGTACTGAGGGGGGTCTGTACTGATGGACGGGGGTGGTCTGTACTGAGGGGGGTATGTACCGATGGAGCGGGGTGGCCTGTACTGATGAAGAGGGGTGGTCTGTAATGATGGAGGGGGGTGGTCTGTACTGAGGGGGGGTCTGTACTGGGGTAGGGGGGTGGTCTGTACTGATGGAGGGGGGCAGCTGTACTAAGGGAGGTGGGGTCTGTATTGAAGGAGGGGGGGTCTGTGCTGAGGGAGGGGGAGTCTATACTGATGGAGGAATCTGTACTGATGTAGGGGGGGGTCTGTACTGAGGGGGGTCTATACTGATGTAGCAATAACTCTCAGTGGAGCTGCTGGTTTAAGCGGGCTTGTTACCTTCACTCTCGATACCTCTGTTTCACCGGCACCGGGTCTAGGGTTCCGTTGAATTTACCTCTGGACGATATAAGCACCAAACACTTGAGTGGGTTTTCCAATGCTTTAATAAACGAACAAGGGATGTAGCAGGAAAGAGGTAGAAGGAAAGCTGCAGGGAAGCTCAAATACCTTTCTGTAGTATTCTTCAGAACGTTCTTTGCAATTGAACACTTGTGATTGAATAGTCTCTTTAATCTTTGCCTGCCTGGATAGACATCTCTCACTTGACTAGCAGCCAGTACGTAGCATGAACAAAAGTCTCTGCCACAGACGTGTTTGGAACAAAACCCGTACGATCCTCTGCCACAGGATGTATTGGTTTGTGATGAAAGTCAGATACAGTACTTGAACCTTTAGGCCAACCCGGCAGTACTATACTGTAAGATTACTTCGGAATGCGTCCTCCAACCGAGTCACCAGGCCCCTCTTCAGACCAGCACTCTGCGTGATCCTTCCATGACGGGTCCTCCCCTGGGATCTTCTCGGTTGTCCAGCTTCTTCACTCAGGATAGACAGCTCAGGACCATTCCTCTGCCGCTGTGGTAGGCCCCAGACAGGCTTCTGGGCCCACCCACACGCCGCAGCGACGCGGGCCTCCGGAATGGAGGACCACGAGGTGGTATTCCTAGTGCATACCTGTCAGCCAGGAGGGCCAGCAGGTGGCTGAAGAAAGACCCTAAAACATGGTGTCTGTCCCATAAATACCATCTCCCAGAATGCAACTCGGAGGATCACCTCCACCGAGTTATCTCCGGGACAGAGGAGCACCCATCCGTTTCAACACGTTGCTTTTCCAACACCAGCCGATGGTGACAACGACACCCACCAGCACAATGTGGAACTACATGCAACGTCAGCCAAGCTGGAACAGAGGCAAATCTAACTCCCTCTAATAAGTGACCCACTAAATTTACCTATCAGTGGTAGATCAAAATCTACCAGCGCTACATACTCCCCCCACTACAATAGACGTTGTCCTCAATGTCTGACAAACTAATGATAACTCCCAAGCCTGAGAGCAGGTATGTGAGCTTATAACTTGGATTTAGTTAAAGAAGAAGGAAAGACAGTAGAAAAGACATTACAAGATTAACATTTGTAAAACATTATGTTCACATCCGTAAACAAAACCATCCTATGACTGTACATAACCCCCTATCTATCTTAGCTGATAGGAGATCAAATGGTTCCTGAAAAGGAAAACATATTAAGCACACATGCAACCTATACAACTTCAGGAGCAAAGTCTCATTTGGAAAAATGAAACTCTCTTCCCACTATCTATACCAGAATAATCTTTAGAAGTCCATCCCTATATATTATCCAGCTAGCAAAAAGAAATCCTTGGATTTAAAACACTGAGATGAATATTCAGATCTTGACCACGAAGATTTCCACACACTGACACTAACTAACTAACCACCCCAAAGTCCTTTTGTCCATAATTACCAATAAAACCGGGGATCTGGCAATGTCAGTGTTTTTCCCAACTTATCCACTGTAGTGATGAAATATACAACGTCATCTTTTCCCGGGCCTGCAGATGACTACTTTGTCAACATAGATGTGCCGACCGAAATTCCAGTGCATAAAACATTCGCTGAAACGTTCATCCATTTTAACGGAACATCCAGTCTTTCGGAAGAGCTTAGGCACAGACAAATAGTCCCAAACAGCCTCACTGTACCAAAGTTCCCGGTTATCTTCAATCACTTGCATTATGTCCTGGGGAACATAAGGGAACTCCAAACCATATTCCATAGCGACACGTTTGTTCAACATTCTCTGCAAACGTGCAAGTTTCGGTAAGGGTCTATTTTTCCCCATACCAGGAGGCACACATGAATTCAAAGATTTGCTCACCATAGACCCAGCCGGTGTCTGAAGTGAACTAGCAACTTTTGACAATGTCTCATTCACAGTGCTGTGGCTCCACACAAGGTGACGTCTTCCCAGAACTCAGGGCTGTCCATTCAGGGAAAGTCATAGCAGAGGCGGCATCTTCCCCTTGGGCCCATAACAGTTCTTGTGACATAGTCTCAAATAGGTCATCATCACCAGAGAGATCCGACATGGATTCTATCTCCGAATCTCCCAGTTCTTCTGCTGGCAGATATTTATTTACAGTCCCAGATACATTCCCCAACAATTGCTCACCCGTTCCTGTCGTGGACTTTATTGGATCCGGTTCGAGTAGTCTCTGGGGTAGGCCTCGACCACGGCCTTCACATATCCCACCTTCTTCTGTACAGGTACAGCAGGGACAGGTGTGGTGGACGTAGAAATTAAAGTAATGTCCCCTGATGAGACGGCAACAGCAGTGTCTCTCTCCGGAACATTCTCGGCAACAACAGGCAAAGTCACGGCCTGCCGTTCTCTTTCAGCAGGAGAAGCAGCTTCTACTGTGGCGATACCAGTCGCCCAATCCATTTGATAAGCACAGGGCGGCATGGTAGGTTGCTCCACCATAAACAGATATTCTCCACATTGCGGGCAACGACCAAATGGACGGAGATGTACGGCCAGTCCCTCACACTTGGGGCAAATCATGCCCAGCCCTTCGATATCTCCGACAGTATAGAGAACAAACCTTCCCTGCGGCTTCAGGCGAATACCGGTATCTGTAAGCAGGGTTCCGGGTCAACACTGTACTCGACACGGTGCTCACAGAGAACATTCTTGATCCAATAACTGGCTGCATCGCCGAAAAAGACATGGCCACACTCTGATCTTCTCAGCACGATCACGAGGCCTCTCTTCTTCTCTGGCGTCCCATGCGGTGTCAAGTAGGGTAGGCTCCTCCCACTTGTTCTTCCGATCACGTAGCTCCCGGGCTTTTACTGGCGCCCACCGCCTACGCAGTGGCGGAACTACCGCCATAGCGACACACGCGGCCGCTATGGGGCCCGCAGCTGTTAGGGGCCCCCCGGACCGGTGACAGGCGGCTCCGCGGGTGACAGCGGGTGGCTTTGCGGGCCCGCGGGTGAGAGCGGGCGGCTCCGCGGGTGACAGTGGGCGGCTTTGCGGGCCCGCGGGTGACAGCGGGCGGCTCCGCGGGTGACAGCGGGCGGCTTTGCGGGCCCCCGGGTGAGAGTGGGCGGCTCTGCGGGTCCGCGGTGAGAGCGTGGGCGGCTCCGAGGGCTGTCAGGCGGTGAGTCAGCTGGGCGGCTCGGCTCGTGTGTGAGCAGGCTGGCCAATCAGGGAGCTGGCAGCCGGGGGTGCATAGAGATGACATCATCTCTCACCGCCCGGCGCCCTCCCTGCATCCCTGCAGTGCAGTTTTCCCCCCTCACTGTGCAGGCAGCCTCGGGAAGCAGAGAGATGACCTTATCTCTCTGCTGCCTGACTCTGGGACACAGCATGAAAGTGACACAGGCAGCAAGTGACAAGGTGAAGTGGCAAGTGACAATCCGGGACGTGGCAGCAAGTGACAATCCGTAATGTGTGGCAAGTGACCATCCGGGACGTGGCAGCAAGTGACAATCCGTAATGTGTGGCAAGTGACAATCCGGGACGTGGCAAGTGACAATCCGTAATGTGTGGCAGGTGACGTGGCAAGTGACTATCCGTAATGTGTGGCAGGTGACGTGGCAAGCGACTATCCGTAATGTGTGGCAGGTGACGTGGCAAGTGACTATCCATAATGTGTGGCAGGTGACGTGGCAAGTGACTATCCGTAATGTGTGGCAGGTGAGGTGGCAAGTGACAATCTGTAATGTATGGCAGGTGACGTGGCAAGTGACAATCTGTAACATGTGGCAGGCGACGTGGCAAGTGACAATCCGTAATGTGTGGCAAGTGACAATCCGGGACGTGGCAAGTGACAATCCGTAATGTGTGGCAGGTGACGTGGCAAGTGACAATCCGTAATGTGTGGCAAGTGACAATCCGGGACGTGGCAAGTGACAATCCGTAATGTGTGGCAGGTGACGTGGCAAGTGACAATCCATAACATGTGGCAGGCGACGTGGCAAGTGACAATCCGTAATGTGTAGCAAGTGACAATCCAGAAAGTGGCAAGTGACAATCCGTAATGTGTGGCAGGTGACGTGGCAAGTGACAATCTAATGTGTGGCAAGTGACAATCTGGGACGTGGCAAGTGACAATCAGTAATGTGTGGCAGGTGACGTGGCAAGTGACAATCCGGGACGTGGCAAGTGACAATCCGTAATGTGTAGCAAGTGACAATCCAGAAAGTGGCAAGTGACAATCTGTAATGTGTGGCAGGTGACGTGGCAAGTGACAATCTAATGTGTGGCAAGTGACAATCTGGGACGTGGCAAGTGACAATCAGTAATGTGTGGCAGGTGACGTGGCAAGTGACAATCCGGGACGTGGCAAGTGGACAATCGGCAACATGTGGCAGGTGACATTCTGCAACGTGTGACAAGTGACAATCTACATCTGGTGGCAGGCGACGTGGCAAGTGGACAATCCGCAATGTGTGGCGGGTGATGTGACAAGTGACATTCCGTGACAAGTTGCATCTGGTGGCAGGCGACGGTGTCAAGTGACACGCTCAGGGCTCCCACTGATTCAGCATTATGGTGAGTTGAACTAGTTCATTTTATATAACAGAACAGAAATTGGTTAGAAGGCATGGAGGTCAGCAATGTGTGTCCTTTAGGGGCTGCATACAGTATACTGCATACTTTGTTGTTCATAATTAATATAAGCTGTTGCCTGGGTACTGTGCCACATGGGTGCGGTAATCTGTTGTTCAATGGCATTAGTTCTTTTTTTTTTTGTGGAGGGGGTGGTTTGCAGGGGGGGGGGGGCCCATACAACATTTTGCTATGGGGCCCTGTGATTTCTAGTTACGCCCCTGCGCCTACGCAGTCGGAAATAAAGTCCTGCAACTTTTAACCTCTTCTTCTCCTGAGAAAATGAGCGGTCACTCCTGCTACTGACAGCAACACTTCAGAGATGGTACCTCTTTACCTCCTCCTCAGCTTCGGTCACATGACACAGTTAAGAGAGTGTTTCCCCTCGTTCTGAACTACCTGGTCTGTTGAGAGGGTTTTATTGGAGGGGGCAGGAAGCTGTTCTGGTGAGGGGGGGGGGGGGGGATTTTTACCAGGGGGAATTTTGGCTTAGAGAAGGAGGTAACTTTTTGTTGTGCTAACCTGTGCGTTACACACTCCTAACCCTCCGCTCTGTGCGTTATGCGTTCCTGACCCCTATTAGATTCTTGCTCGTGGCCCAGTAAGTAAAGAATATTTTTTTGTGTACAATGACTGGCCTTATTTTACTATGTACACAGTAAGAAGGCCCAAGTTTTAAGCACCTCCGCAGCACCACTTAAAAAGTAACTCCACTTTTGTTGGGAAATAAACATTCCCCTCTCAGTAATCTATGTACATTGCAGGGATTTTAACCGCTTCAGCCCCGGAAGATTTTACCCCCTTCCTAACCAGAGCACTTTTTGCGATTCGGCACTGAGTCGCTTCAACTGACAATTGCGCGGTCATGCGACGCTGTACCCAAACAAAATGGACTTCTTTTTTTTCCCCCACAAATAGAGCTTTCTTTTGGTGGTATTTGATCACCTCTGCGGTTTTTATTTTTTGTGCTATAAACAAAAAAATAGCTATAATTTTGAAAAAAAACGCAATATTTTTTACATTTGCTATAATAAATGTCCTCTAAAAATATATAAAAAAAACCATTTTTTTTCCTCAGTTTAGGCTGATACGTATTCTTCTACATATTTTTGGTAAAAAAAAAAAAAAAAAAAACAATCGCAATAAGCGTATATTGATTGGTTTGTGCAAACGTTATAGCATCTACAAAATAGGGGATAGTTTTATGGCATTTTTATTATTATTTTTTTTTTTTTTACTAGTAATGGCAGCGATCTGCGATTTTTATCGGGACTGCGACATTACGTCGGACACTTTTGACACATTTTTGGGACCACTGCCAATTATACAGCGATCAGTGCTATAAAAATGCATTGATTACTGTAAAAATGTCACCCGCAGGGAAGGGGTTGACACTA
Source organism: Lithobates septentrionalis (assembly GCA_037952835.1). Classification (NCBI taxonomy): domain Eukaryota; kingdom Metazoa; phylum Chordata; class Amphibia; order Anura; family Ranidae; genus Lithobates; species Lithobates septentrionalis. The sequence goes on from JBBDGP010005181.1 coordinate 45,142, forward strand.
GGGGGCAATCAAAGGGTTAATTGTGTTCCCTGACTGTGTTCTAACTGAAGGGGGGGAGGGGACTGTGTAGGGGAGATGACAGATCGCTGTTCATACTCTGTATGAACAGACGATCTGCCTCTTCTCCCCACAGAGAACCGGAAACTGTGTTTACACACACAGATCCCAGTTCTCCGTGTGTCACCAGCGATCGCGGGAGCCTGGCGGTGATCGCGACTGCCGGGCACTGGCGTCTGCTCCGGGGGCGAGCAGCGGGCACGCGTGCCTCTAGTGGCCACAAGGCGAAGCGACGTAACATAACTTTGTTTCGCCCAGCCGTGCCATTCTGGCGCAGTACAACTGCGGCGGCTGGTCAGCAAGTGGTTAACAAACTTTTTTGCAGATTCCTACCTTTTGTTATTGTATAGAATGTGTGTTTGTCTGTGTCCATGTGGAATATGACTCTAACGGGGGTGGTTTCATCATTATCGATCAGCTTCTGCACCCTGCAGGGGTTTTAATGAGGAAAATTGCAGGGCCTGCATCCCTTTAGATGTGATTTCCTATTGGGAGTATTTCACCAAAAATGACTTTTTGGTTGCAGGGGATGCCTGATATCTGACTTGTAACTTGTGCAGACTTCTGGGAAAATCAGTGAGCCAATCACACAAGCAGGAAATGATGTTTCTGGGAGCGGGGCATTCTGTACACATTTTGTCTACAGAACACCTCCAGGTAGCCATATTGCATTGCATTCTCAGAAAATTACAAAGCTGCAGATTTTTTTTCTCTCCTACGAAAGAGGAGTTACCCTTTAACCACTTGCCAACCAGCCGTCGTCATTGTACACTGGCTCGGGAACTGTATTTTGCGGGGCGCATGCGTCCACTGGCCAGCGGGGGGAGCCAGTGAGCGGGTGGGGCGGACTCGATGTCCGCCGGCCACCGGGGATCGTTCCCCGCAGTGACAGAACGGGCAAATCTCCGTTCTGCCAGGGGAGATCACACAGAATCAAGTCTTTGTGCTATGCAGGAAAACGGATCTGTGCGTTTCCCCAGGCAGCCCATCCCCCCATACAGTTAGACAACACACCCAGGGAACACATTTAACCCCTTTGATCACCCGTGATCTTAACCCCTTCCCTGCCAGTGTCATTAGTACGATAACAGTGGATATTTTTAGCACTGATTACTGTAATAATGTCACTGGTTCCAAAAAAAAAGTGTCAAATGTCAGTTAGGTGTCCGATCTGTCCGCTGCAATGTCGCAGTCCCGCAAAAAAAATCGTAGATCACCGCCATTACTAATAAAAAAAAAGACACACTTAACCGCTTCATCGCCCCCTAGTGGTTAACCCCTTGCCTGCCAGTGTCTATTACACAGTAATTTGCATTTTTATAGCACTGATCACTGTATAAATGACTATGGTCCCAAAATAGTGTCAGAAGTGTCCGATGTAATGTCGCAGTCCCGATAAAAATAGCAGATCGCCGCCATTACTAATAAAAAAAAATAATAATAAAAATGCCATAAATCTATTCCCTATTTTGTAGACGCGATAACTTTTGCGCAAACCAATCAATATACGCTTATTGCGATTTTTTTTTTTTTAACAAAAATATGCAGAAGAATACATATCGGCCTAAACTGAGGAATAAATTCGTTTTTTTTTTATAGATATTTATTACAGCAAAAAGTAATAATATTTATTTTTTTCCAAAATTGACGCTCTTTTTTTGTTTATCGCGCAAAAATAAATACCATCAAAAGACAGCTCCATTTGTGAGAAAAAAAGGACATAAATTTTGTTTGGGTACAGCTTCGCATGACCGCGCAATTGTCAGTTAAAGTGACGCAGTGCTGTATCGCAAATATATAGCCTGGTCATGAAGGGGGTAAATCCTTCTGGTCCTTAAGTGGTTAAGTATTTTCCATTAGGTGCCCAAGGCTAACCCCCCCCCCCCCCCCCCCGATCAATGTCGCTAGCTGCAGGAACAACAAAATATAAAGCACGTTTTCTAGATTGTAAGCTCTAACGAGCCGGGCCCCTGTATTGAATTGTATTGTAACTGTACAGTCTGCTCTCATGTTGTAAAGCGCTGCACAAACGGTTGGCGCTATATAAATCCTGTATAATAATAATGTGCTAAAAAATGCAACTATCCTTAGAAAAAAAAAAGAAAAAAGGCTCCAACTTTATTCCCAAGAATGGACTTTGTGATTTTGGTTGTCCTGCTTGAGAGACAATAAGCAACAACAGCGCCATCTTGTGGTCCAATGGCAGACCTCGCCTGCTGTTCCCTGCCATATTCCAAATTCATTCATATGTAAGATAATTACCAACCGAGCCAAATAAATTCACCTTGTATGATAATCCCTCTTGTTTTTATGTATTCAGCCTGGCATTTAATGACAGCCAGTGCTTCTTCCAGCGTTGAAATTAATTAATCCTTTCACTGCCAAGCAGCCGGGGGAAATATTGTACCTGATCATCAACGCTAGCACACAGGCTGCTGCCGGCGCTTTTTAAAAAGAAAAAAAAAAAAAAAAAAAAAAAACATCCTCTTCCCAGGCCCAGACACCTGCAGAAGACGGATATATTGATTGTACAGATCTGGTCTCTCCGGAAGCCAGACGGGGGCCAACGCAGCAACCTTGGCATAGAAAGCGCACCGGTCCAACTTTGTGTGCCAATTCCAATGGAGCAGCAAAGATTATGGATTGGTTGCATTGCTTCTCAGCACAATACTGTAGGCAGGTTGCAGATGGTCTACAGAAAGCAATTAGTGTTGCTCTTCTATTGAAACACGTATGACAGTTGTAATCAGTTGCTGAGTGTCACCCACTAGGCAATCAAGCTCTCTCCTCTTTCCCTCTCTGACCATGATAGGATGATTAGAAAAGGAATCGCTGATCAGAGGTGGCTCAATTGTAGTAGACAGATTGTTTGTTGACTTCTGACCTTCACCCCCCCTGTGAGCTTCTTGGACATCTCATTCCAAGGCTATAGGCAATAAAGTGACCCTGTCACCCAGGCATATATTTAGAGCTGGTCAGCGGTTATCCTTTTCCTCTGTGCAGTCCCTGGATAACAGGACAGCATTCTATGCATTGAGGTGAGGTGTACCAGCCCCCCACAGCACCCCTTATACTTACCTGCGCCCGATCGTTCCTGTGACGAGCACACCAGCTCCAGCCGGTGCCTCAGGTCCTGATTGGATATATAGAGATAGCAGCGCAGCCATTGGCTCGCGCTGCTGTCAATCAAATCCAATGACGCGGGAGCTGGACCCAAGTTCTGCTGAGTTCTGCTGTCTGTGTCAATAGATGTAGCAGCAGGACACGGGAGCGCGCCCGCAGGGGTGCCCCCAAGGGAGAGCGCTTCTCCGATGGGGCACCCAAGAAGAGGAGGAGCCAGGAGCACCGCTGAGGGACCCCAGAAGAGGAGGATCGGGGCCACTCTGTGCAAAACCAGCTGCACAGAGGCGGTAAGTATAACATGTTTGGATTTTTTTTGTTTTTTAACCACTTCCATACCGGGCCTATTCTGGCACTTCTTTCCTACATGTAAAAATCATCATTTTTTTGCTAGAAAATTACTCAGAACCTCCAAACATTATATATGTTTTTTTAGTAGACACCCTGGGAAATAAAATGTCGATCATTGCAACGTTTTATCTCGCACGGTATTTGCGCAATAATTTTTCAAACCCCCTTTTTTTGGAAAAAAATTTCATGAATTTAAAAATATCAAAACAGTAAAGTTAGCCCAATTTTTTTGTATAATGTGAAAGATGATGTTATGCCGAGTAAATAGATACCCGAAATGTCACGCATGAAAACTGCGCACACTCTGGAATGGCGCCAAACTTCGTTACTTAAAAATCTCCATAGGTGACGCTTTGAAAATTTTTACAGGTTACCAGTTTAGAGTTACAGAGGAGATCTAGTGCTAGAATTGTTGCTCGCGCTCTAACGCACATGTGTGGTTTGAACGGCGTTTACATACGTGGGCGGGACTTGCGTGTGCGTTCGCTTCTGAGCGCGAGCTACCGGGGACAGGGGCGTTCTAAAAATTTTTTTTTATTATCATTATTATTATTTTTCTTAATTTTTTTTACATTTTTATTTTTTGGATCACTTTTAATCCTATTACAAGGGATGTAAACATCTCTTGTAATAAGAATCTTTTGTGACATGTCCTCTTTATGGAGAGATGCGGGGTCAATAAGACCTCACATCTCTCCTCCAGGCTGGAAAGCATGAGATCGGTGAAAAAATAATTCACCAATCTCATGCTGACAGCCGTGATCGCGTCTTTGTTGACATCCGGGAACCCGGGCGTGACGTCATAACGTCGCGCCTGGGCCTCCGAAGGTCATAGAGATGACTGGTGACCATGTGGTCACCAGTCATCTCTAGCGTAGACATCCGCCGCCGGCCGATTCTTTCTCCGGGCCCCCGATGGCACGGGAGAGCCCGGAGAAGCACCGGATGGCGGCGGGAGGGGGGGGATGTCCCCTCCCGTCACCTATAAGAAGGATCAAGCCGCTATGATCGTTCTTATGGTGCACAGAATCGCCAGCTGGAAATAATATCGGAATGATGCCTCTAGCTGCAGATCAGATATCACCGCACAAAGTCAAGGAGGTCTTAAAAAAAAAAAACTGGCTCCTAACTTTTTTAGCTGGCTCCTAGAATCAAAGCAAAAATTGTCAAGCCTTGGATTAGATGACACAGAATGAGTCTGCGGGATATGGTGTCGGAGAGAGGTAAGTAGGCAAGTAGGACAGTGAGCGCTGTTTTTTTTTTTTTTATTTCTCACAAAGAAATTCAGGGAACAGCAATATGTAAATATCAAAAAATACATTTATTTTCCCCCATGTTCATCATAGTGATATTACACTACTGTACAAATGATTCTTATGTTATAAATGCAACAGAAAGTCTATTATTAACACAGAAAAATCTTTCTAACAATTCAGCTCTTGGCATGTTTAACAAATCACCTAAATGCACAGTAAGGTCTTTTTCACATGGTGGGCATCGATGCATAGCCCCTGTGAGGGACCCCAGTGCTGCATGGAAGAAGTGCTAACCACTAAGCCACTATGTGACCTCTCCGGTTTACAGCCTCCTTCTCCTGCCAGCTGACACTGCGGCTTAGTGGTTAGCACTTCTTCCTTGCAGCACTGGGGTCCTCGGTTTAAATCCCTGCCTGGATACTACCTGCATGCAGTTTCCATGTTCTCAATGTGCTTGTATGGGTTTCCTCCATTTTCCTCCCACGCTCCACAGGCATATGCTAGATTATTGGTTCTTGTATAAAATTGATAAACTACTTTAGGGAACTGTGTGTCACGTCAGTGTGGGTCAGAAGTGTGTAAAATCGCAAGACTGGATGTACAGATTTGCACAGCTTTTGGCTCAAAAAACAAAACACGTGTTTCAAATGTGCATTTAGCCGTCCGCCTGGGAGTCCTGATCTTTAAAATACGATTTCACTGCGTTTTGATGCATTGTAAAGCGAGTATGGGAGACTGAAGCCAAAAAGTCAGGCAACTAGCATTTTCAAGAGACCCAGCAACGGCAGCCCCATACTTTTGCCCATCAGGGTTTACTTCCTCTTTAAGGCTCCGTGCACACTGGACTTTAAAATAACGTTATAAAAATGCCAGTAGCTTTGCAGCAAGTCTTTCAACTTTGTGTTAACGTTTTTGCAATAGCATTTATTAGGCTGCATTCACACCTGAGTGTTTTCAGTTTATAGAACGCTCGAAAAACGCAACAAAACATGCAAAATCACATTCATTTCAATGGCACTTGTTCACATCTGAGCGTTTTGGCACTTGAAGCAAAAACGCCTGAAAAACGACCTAAGCTCAAAAAAAGAACATGAGCTTCTTTGCGGCAGATTACAGGAGTTTTTCTGCCTTTTACATTGGTGACCTGAACAAAATCGCGGCAAAAACACCTAACTTTGAAATGCTCAGGTGTGAATGCAGCCTTAGCAGTTTTTTTTTTTTTGTTTGTTTTTTTCAATGGACCAAAACGTTTAAAAACGCTGGTGAACAAAGTTTTTGAGCGTTTAACGTTTTTAACCAACTTCAATACCGGGCACTTAGGCACCTTCCTGCCCAGGCCAATTTTCAGCGCTGTCGCAATTTGAATGACAATTGCGCGGTCATGCTACACTGTGCCCAAACAAATTTTTTATCATTTTGTTCCCACAAATAGAGCTTTCTTTTGGTGGTATTTGATCACCTCTGTGGTTTTTATTTTTTGCACAACAAATAAAAAAAGACCGAAAATTTTGAAAAAAAAACACGTTTTTCTTTGTTTCTGTTAAAAATTTTTGTAAATAAGTACGTTTTCTTCTTCATTGACGGGCACTGATATGGCTGCACTGACGGGCACTGATAAGGCGGCACTGATGATGGGCACTGATAGGCGGCACTGATGATGGGCACTGATAGGCGGCACTGGTATGTGACACTGATGGACACTGATATGCGGCACTGATGGGCACTTATGGGTGGCACTGATAGGTGGGCACAGATGGACACTGATTGGTGGCACTGCTGGGCATCACTGATTTATAATAGTGCCAGTCAGTGCCCATTTGTGGGCACTGATTCGCACAGACTGGGCACATGTGGATGGCCATGGGGTACATACCTGGCCATCCACATGTTGCCCGCTTCCCTGGTGGTCCTGGCGGCTTCCCTGATGATCTAGTGTGGGCATCCAGGGGGGGGGGGGGGCTGCGCTGATAAACAATCAGCACAGACCCCCCCTGCCAGGAGAGCCGCCGATCGGCTCTCCTCTACTCGTGTCTGTCAGACGCGAGTGAGGAAAAGCCGATCAACGGCTTTTCCTATTGACATAGTGATCAGCCGTGATTGGACACGGCTGATCACGTGGTAAAGAGCCTCCGCCGGAGGCTCTTTACCTAGATCGGTGGAGCGGTGTGTCAGACTGACACACCGCTCCACCGATCGCCGCGATGTGCGCCCCTACGGACGCACAGCCGCTGTTATCCTGAAGGACGTCATATGACGCTCATCAGGATAACTGAACCACCGCCCAGCCGTCATTTTGCTTTATCCCGGGCGGGAAGTGGTTAAGCATTTTTTGGGGGTCAGAAAAACAGCTCCTGAACGCGATTTTAGGGCGTTCAGACAACAGCCCATAAACTACACGACTGATAAACATCCAAAAATGTCCATGTGTGCATGGACACATAGGATAACATAAAGGGGAGCTTATGGGCTGTTAAAAAATAAACACGCCTAAATTCCCAAAAACGGCCGTTTATGAGCTTCAGTGTGCATGACTTCTATACAGAAGTCGTTTTGCAAGTCGCCGCTGAAGTCGTGTGTAGATCGCCTCTGTGAGTCGGCCTGCAAGTCGTGTTGCCCCTGTGTGAACCGGCAGTAAGTGATCCAACACTTCCCGGATGTCTGCCGGCACCCGCCGATTATTCAGCACAGAGGCAGAACGGTGATCTGCCCATGTAAACTAGGCAGGTTGCCGTTTTGTCAGTAGGGAAAGCATTGATCCTGTGTTCCTGAAAGCAGGAACATCGATCAAGGCCTTCCCATAGTAAAAGCACCTTCTCCACAGTCTCCAAGCACAAGCTAGGCACAGCGGTAACCCTTTTTATTGCCACTGATTCTAACCCCTTCCCTGCCAGTGTCATTAGTACAGTGACCGTGCAATTTTTTTTTATCACTGATCACTGTATTAGAGTCACTGGTCCCCAAAAATTGTCAAAAGTGTCAGGTGTCCGATTTGTCCGCCGCAATATCACAGTCCCGCTATAAGTTGCTGATTGCTGCCATTACTAGTAAAAATAATAATAATAATAATAATAATATCCCATACTTGGAATGAATTGAAGAAAAGACTGGACGGCCGCACTCTGTTAACACCTTTTATTGAAGACTGTTTAAAAATTCTTCTGGTACAAAGACATCAGCGGCACTGGATCAATGAAAAGCAGACATGTTTCACACCACTATGGGGCGCTTAGTCACATGTCAGCTTTTCATTGATCCTGTGCCTCTGATGTCTTTGTACCAGAAGAATTTTTAAACCGTCTTCAATAAAAGGTGTTAACAGAGTGCGGCCGTCCAGTCTTTCTTCGATTCATTCCTACATGCAGAGCCAGCACCTGTTTCCATTAGCAGGTGGGATGCAATATAAGATGTCTGCCTAGAGCGGTGTTCTTTTGTTGTTAATATCCCATAGTTGCATACGCTATAACTTTTGCGCAAACCAATCAATATACCCTTATTGGGATTTTTTTTTTACAAAATTGTGCAGCAAATACCACCAAAAGGAAGCTCTATTTGTGGGAAAAAAGGACAAAAGTTTTATTTGGGTTTAGCGTCGCACGACCGCAAAATAGTCAGTTAAAGTAACGCAGTGCCGTATCGCAAAAATGGCCCAGTCATAAAAGGGGGTTAAGGGCCAGTTCACACTGCTGCGATGTCAGAGTTCGGATGTGATTCGCACCGCACTGCAGGGCAAATCACATGCGATCTCTGTGCGATGCGAATTCAGCCATACTCAAACTCGCACAGGACCCTTTTTTTTTTGGTCCGCAGCAGAATCAGATCGCATAGGTGTTCACACCCATCATGCGATCCGATTCCTGTCCGAGTTTGAAGATCGCACTGCGATATGCAAACTGATTTGGGGGAGTCATTAACTTTTAACTGACACTCCCAGCAGTTGGCATAGGGCAGTGTGAACTGCCGCCGGGAAACCTCCGATGCGGGAACCCGCAGTGGATTCGCAGGGTTCCCACATCGCAGCAGTGTGAACCAGCCCTGAATCTGGTAAGTGGTTAAAACAGCCACTATGCACATATGGGGACCCTGCTTTAGGCTGAAGTGTCCCTAGTCCATTTTAAGTATTGGGCTCTGTATCCGGGTTCATTGGGTTTCCCCTTAGCCCAAGCACATTGTTTTCTTCTGCCTGCTACTGTTGTGTGTTCTTCAATAGGAAGAGCAAGAAGATACAATTTAATTGGGTTATTAATATTTCAATGTAATGGGTGCCTTTGCCTGCAAGGGTCTGCCTGGAGAGGATGCAAGTCCAGAGGTCTCTGCCTCTCAGGCCTGCTGCCTGGGGAGGGTGTAGCTGGTGACAAGGTAAGGGGGGGGGGGGGACAAAGGTGAAAAAGTTTCCTGTTCAGTCAAATGCCCATCTAGGCGTAAAGGTCCACAACTGGCCCGTGGGAGGGGCAAAAAGTACTTAAAGGAAGATGTCCGTCTGGCCTACTGAATCTGCGTTAGCCTGTGGGAGAGGTTAAAGATACTACAAGTAGAGAGGTTTTTGCTGCCGTTTTGAGGTGTCCTGTACCCCCAGCCAGCCACTCTCTCTTTTTCCTGGACTACAGAGCCAATGCATTGTGCAAAAAGAGAATGACAGAGTGGAAGTGGATTGTCGCCACTGGGTCGGTGAGTGTCTGGATGGGATAGCAAGAGGCAGGACATGGAAAATGCAGAAAGATAAATGGAGCTTTAATTTTTCATTTTAAACACACCACGGCAGACCTATAAACAAAAACAAAAAAAAAAAAGTTATGAGACTAAATCATACAAGCAAATTTAATTATAAAGGAATTGTCAGGATACAGGCAAACAAGCAAGTTTCTCATACAGAATGAGATTACTAATATTTACAGTATTTCGTCAAACCAATTGCATAAATATACGAACATTGTTTATGAATGAATAAAAAAGGCCGACACACACACACATACACACACATTATATATATATAAAAAACATTTGATCAGTGAAACAAATACCCCAAGAAAATCTTAATTTTACCACATTCGAGCAGCATTCATAAAGAACAAATGAATATGCAGTTACGCTTTTCACATTTTTTGTTGTAAAAAATTAATAATAATAATAAATATAGCTGCTGCCAGAACAACGATATCCGCCGCCAAAGTCTGAACGTACATCGGCGTGCGGCGGTCGCCAAGTGGTTAAAGATACAATGCCTTTAAAAAGTATTCATACCCCTTGAAATTTTCCACATTTTGTCATGTTACAACCAAAAATGTAAATGTATTTTATTGGGATTTTATGTGATAGACCAACACAAAGCGGCACATAATTGTGAAGTGGAAGGAAAATGATAAATGGTTTTCAACAAAAGTGGGGGGGTACATTTGTATGGCGCCCCCCGGAGTCAATACTTTGTAGAACCGCCTTTCACTGTAATTACAGCTGCAAGTCTTTTTGGGGATGTCTCTACCAGCTTTGCACATCTAGAGAGTGAAATATTTGCCCATTCTTCTTTGCAAAATAGCTCAAGCTCTGTCAGATTGGATGGAGAGCGTCTGAACAGCAATTTTCAAGTCTTGCCACAGATTCTCAATTGGATTTAGGTCTGGACTTTGACTGGGCCATTCTAACACATGAATATGCTTTGATCTAAACCATTCCATTGCAGCTCTGGCTGTATGTTTAGGGTCGTTGTCCTGCTGGAAGGTGGACCTCTGCCCCAGTCTCAAGTCTTTTGCAGACTTTAACAGGTTTTCTTCTAAGATTGCCCTGTATTTGGCTCCATCCATCTTTTTATCAACTCTGACCAGCTTCCCTGTCCCTGCTTTTAGACCAAAAAGTAAAATTTTGGTCTCATCTGACCAGAGCACCTTCTTCCACATGTTTGCTGTGTCCCCCACATGGCTTCCCGCAAACTGCAAATGGGACTTCTTATGGCTTTCTTACAATGGCTTTCTTTTTGCCACTCTTCCATAAAGGCCAGATTTGTGGAGAGCACGACTAGCTGTGGATCTCTGCAACTCCTCCAGAGTTACCATGGACCTCTTGACTGCTTCTCTGATGAATGCTCTCCTTGCCTGGCCTATCGGTTTAGGTGGAGATGTTCAAAGCTTGGGATATTTTAAACTTCTTCTGCTTTAAACTTCTCCATAACTTTATCCCTGACCTGTCTGGTGTGTTCCTTGGCCTTCATGATGCTGTTTGTTCACTAAGGTTCTATAACAAACTTCTGAGGGCTTCATAGAAGCTGCATTTATACTGAGATTGAATTATACACAGATGGACTCTTTTTACTATTTAGATTACTTCTGAAGGTAATTGATTCCACTAGATCAGGGGTAGGCAACCTCAGCCCTCCAGCCGTTTTGAAACTACAAGTCCCATGAGACATTGCAAGACCCTGACAATCACAGGTATGACTCCTAGAGGCAGAGGCATGCTGGGATTTGTAGTTTCACCACAGCTGGAGGGCTGAGGTAGCCTACCCCTGCACTAGATTTTAGCTAGGGGTATCAGAGTAAAGGGGGCTGAATACAAATGCCCCCCACACTTTTCACATATTTATTTGTAAAAAAAAAAAAAAAATGTATAAACCATTTATCATTTTCCTTCCACTTCACAATTATGTGACACTTTGTGTTGGTCCATCACATCAAATCCCAATAAAAATACATTTATGTTTTTGGTTGCAACATGAAAAAATGTGGAAAATATCAAGGGGTGTGAATACTTTTCAAGGCACTGTACTACAAGCAGATCATTCTCCTCAATGAGCTTGGCTTTCCCATAGCATGTTGTAGGATACTGGGACATCCTTATACAGGCCAAGACATGGGGCAGGGCTGGGAACTTGGGTGCAGAGATGATGACACTTGAAACTTCTAGAAACATAAGAGATCTGTGGAATATTTAAAACCTTCTGCATTTTATTCTTTTTGGGTAGGCTGCCTCTTTAAGATTCATGAAATTTACATCTTTACAGCAACTTACCATTTGGTCTTTCTGTTGTTAGAAATCAGAGTAATGCTTTAATCTAAAGAAAGATGCAAAAATACAGTCAATGACATTGAGAGTCAGTAAGACCAAAAAAATAAAAAAAGATAATAAGAATCTTAACTACTTCCCACCCGGCCAATGTACATAAACGGCCGGGTGGGCGCTCTCTCCTTCTGAGTGGACGTTCAGGAACGTCCCTCAGAAGGAGCGGGATCGCGCGCGTGCCCGCGCAGCGGCGCGATCCCGATGCGCTCGTGTCCCCCGGACACGGCGCATCTCGGATCGGCAGGAGGGCTCTGTGATTGGCCCTCCTGATCACATGACGGCCGTGTCCAATCACAGCCGTCATGTGATGTAAACACAGCCGGTTGCTAGGCGATCAGCTCTCCTCTCCTCACACGGAAGTTGTCGCTGAGGAGGAGAGGAGAGGGGATCGCTGCAGCCGGCTGATGATCAGTGAGTATGAGCTGTTTTTTACAGCTTTTTACTCACTGATCACCAACCTAGTGTCAACACACATGTAAATACATACATGTAAAACACACACATGTCCCCACATAATGTAAAACACACACACATGTCCCCACATAATGTAAAACACACATGTCCCCAAAACACATGTCCCCAAATAATAAAAAAAGCTGTCCCCCACATATGTCACACTAAAATCACATGTCCCAATGGTAATCTGCACACATATGTACGTGATCACCTGCACACATCTGTGCATGATCATTTGCGTACATATGTCCGTGATCACACAAACCAATTATTATACACTTAACAGGATTTTTTTTATCAAAAACATGTAGCAGAATACATTTTGGCTTAAATTTATGACAAAATTCGATTTTACTGGATTTCTTTTAAAACAGAAAAAAGAAAATATTGTTTTTTTTCCAAATTTCCACTATTTTTGCGCTTATATCGCAAAAAAAAAAAAATGGAGTCGTGAATAAATACCACCAAAAGAAAGCTCTATTTGTGCGAACAAAATGATAAAAATTTTATTTGGGTACAGTGTAGCATGACCGAGTAATTGTCATTAAAAGTGCGAGAGCGCTGAAAGCTGAAAATTGGTCTGGGAAGGAAGGGGGCGAAAGTGCCTAGTATTGAGGTGGTTAAAGAGGAGTTCCACCCAGGGGGGCCATTAAAAAAAAATAAAAAATAAAAGTCAGCAGCTACAAATACTGCAGCTGCTGACTTTTAATTGGACACTCACCTGTCCCTGGGTCCAGCGGTGCGGGGGATCGAAGCCCCGCTCGTCCCCCCCCCTCCGCTCGTCGGCGCCGGCATTTCAACTGTGGGCGCCGGGCTGTGGTTTCACAGCCTGGCACCCACTGCGCATGCGCGAGCGGCGCCGAGCGCCGTGATTGGCCGCTCAATCACCTGGGACCTGCAATGGGTCCCAGATGATTGACAGGAGGGAGGGAGAAGAGCCGAGCCCTTCCTGTGCCAGGGGGAAGTGATGTCATCAGCCCAGGCAGACGAAGGGGCAGATTACGAGGGACCACCTAGCAACAGGCATTTAGAGGTAAGTAAAAAAAAAAAAAATATCCAAATGTTTTTTTGTTTTGTTTTTTAGAATTTTTTAGATATGTTTGTTTTTTTGGGTGGAACCCCACTTTAATAGATAAAAATTATATATCACATAATAAAATATAATGATAATAAAACATAATAAAAATTATTATTAATAAATAAACTGCTACTATATTTAAATGCTTCTACTTTATTGGTAACAACCAATAAAATTACAGCTGTCATTTTTTTTAGTCTGAACAAGAACTTGGACAGTCAGAATCTGGTTGCTTTAGGCCAGTGGTTCTCAACCCCGACCTCAAGTACCCCCAACAGGCCATGTTTGCAGGTTTTCCTTTTGCTTTCACAGGTACTTTAACCGCTTGCCTGACCTCCGCACACACATATATATGTCGGCAGAATGGCACAGGCAGGCAAATGGGAGTATAAGTACGTCCCTTTAAATTTGCCGCCTCTCGGGGAGCGCACCCGACGCACGCCGCAGGAGAGTGCCCGCGGGTCCCGGGAGCTCGATGTTAGTCAGCGGCCCGCGATTGCGGTGTGTACAGGTAGAAATGGGGAGATGCCTATGTAAATAAGGCAGTTCCCAGTTCTGCCTTGTGTCATGACAGAGATCTACTGCTCCCTGTCATCGGGAGCAGTGATCAATGTCATGTCCTAGGGTAGCCCACCCCCCACAGTTAGAATCACTCCCTAGGACACACTTAACCCCTTGATCGCCCCCTAGTGCTTAACCCCTTCCCTGCCAGTGTCATTTACAAAGTAATCAATGCATTTTTATAGCACTGATCGCTGTATAAACGACAATAGTCCCAAAATAGTGTCAAAACTGTCCGATGTGTCCGCCATAATGTCCCAATCACGATAAAAATCGCAGATCACCGCCATTACTAATAAAAAAAAAAAAATTAGTAATAAAAATGCCGTAAAACGATCCCCTATTTTGTAGACGCCACAACTTTTGCGCAAACCAATCAATATACGCTTATTGCGATTTTTTTTACCAAAAATATGTAGAAGAATACATGTCGGCTGACATGAGGAAAAAAAATTTTTTTTAATATTTTTGGGGGATATTTATTATAGCAAAACGTAAAAAATATTGCTTTTTTTTTCAAATTGTCACTCTTTTTTTTTTTTTTGTTTATAGCGCAAAAAATAAAAACCGCAGAGGGAATCAAATACCACCAAAAGAAAGCTCTATTTGTGGGGGAAAAAAGGACGTCAATTTTGTTTGGGTACAGCATCGCACGACCGCGCAATTGTCAGTTAAAGCGACGCAGTGCCGAGTCCCAAAAAGTGCTCTGGTCAGGAAGGGGGTAAAATCTTCCGGGGCTGAAGAGGTTAAATCAGAGCCAATGGCTTGGTCAGCTATTTTATCTAAGAGAAATTCCCAAAACATGGCCTGTTTGGGGGTACTTGAGGACAGGGGTGAGAACCACTGCATTAGGCCAAAGACACTTTACTCCAGTCCCTATACATAAAATCCGGTGTGGCTCCCGGTATCACCAAGGACACTTACCTGTACAGTAAAGCTTCACCTCTATTGTTTGCGATGGAGAAGAAGCCACTGTGTGGGGAGAAATCCATTGCACGGGCCAGGTGAATTCTTTTCCTTTTGCCTTGTACCGGAAAGTTTGAAAAGACTGTAAAGGAGGGAATGTGAACCTGGCAGGAAAATAACAAAAACAGATCCGTTACCACCGTCAGGAAACACTACAAGATCCACATGTGAGGCGAAAAAGCCCCACTTCCTTCTACTCCACGGAAACTGAACCCTAGTCACATAGATTGTCCAAAGAACAGGCCAGACTCTGCGCATGAGAAGCTGCACCAGAGCTCTGAAGCACTCTTCATAGCATTGGGCAAGGCCTATCTGACATATCAATGCACAAGAAGATCACACTACATTCAGGTATCAGGTCAGCTACTTGGATTTCAGCTCAGACATTTGTCCACGTGTCCTATGCAGCCACTGCATTGGAATGGACATGAATGAAACGCCCGTGCCTCCCTGTGTGGGCAAAGACAGCCCTCGCATGGGTCTCCGCTGTATAACACACATGTGTACAATGACTTGGCTGTCACCAGATCACATGCCCCTGTTGGAAGATCCTCTACTGTGGCTCCAGGCACTACCGTAAAGGTTGTACTCATTTCTTTCTACCCTGGTGTCAGTGGTCATCAGGACAACTAGAGAGGGTGCATATCCTCAGTGGAGACACAGCAGTAAGAAACTGATGGAAATTTAAAGTGATTGTAAAGGAAAAAAAAAACATGTCTATACTTAGAGGCCTGATCCTTCTCATCTTGGGTCCCTCGCCGGTACTCCTGGCTCCTCCTCTCTTGCTGGTGCCCCCAAAAGAAAGCAGATTCCTACCTGTGCGGGCTGCTCCTGAGACCCGCTGCTGCATCCATTCACACAGACAGAGGGACTTGGGCCCCTCCCCCTATTAATCTGCCCAGGGAGGAGGGACAAAGCCAGGAAATCCGGAGCTCTCATGCACAGTGCTGGATCGTGATGGGGCTCAGGTAAGTATAAGGGGGGGTTAGGGGGGGGAGTCTAAAACAGAAGGGATTTGTTTTACCCTAAAAAACTTTGAGGCTTAAGAACCACTTTAAAGTGGTTGTAAACCTTCCATATACCCAAGTCAAGTGACTGGCCTCAGGTGATACAAAGATGAAAAAAAAAAAATACTACGCAAGTTATATCTGTTTATCTGCAGTCTGCTCTACAAAAATTAAAAGCGCATATTTTTAAAGCTTGTGTGAAAGTTCAGAAAAAAAGGGGGTGGAGAGCTGAAGTTACTCTGCAGAGCTCAGTGAGGAGAGTTGATTGCAGGAAAGGGACCACACACACACACACACACACACACACACACACACTTCACACACACTACACACACACTACACACACACACTTCACACACACTTCACACACACACACACTACACACACACTACACACACACACACACACACACACACTTCACACACACTTCACACACTACACACACACACACACACTACACACACACACTTCACACACACTTCACACACACTTCACACACACTTCACACACACTTCACACACACACACTTCACACACACACACACTTCACACACACACTTCACACACACTTCACACACACACACTCTCCACACCACACACACACACTTCACACACACACACACTTCACACACACACACACACTTCACACACACTACACACACACACACACTTCACACACACTTCACACACACACACACTTCACACACACACACTACACACACACACTTCAACAACACTTCACACACACTTCACACACACTTCACACACACTTCACACACACTTCACACACACTTCACACACACTTCACACACACACTTCACACACACACTTCACACACACACTTCACACACACACTTCACACACACACTTCACACACACACTTCACACACACACTTCACACACACACACACACCACACACACACTCTTCACACCACACACACACACACCACACACACACTCTTCACACCACACACACACACTTCACACACACACACACTCACACACACACACACACACACTTCACACCACACACACACACTTCACACACACACACACACACACACACACACACTTCACACACACACTTCACACACACTTCACACACACACACTTCACACACACTACACACACATACACACTTCACACACACATATACACACTTCACACACACTTCACACACACACTACACACACACACACACACTTCACACCACACACACACTTCACACCACACACACACTTCACACACACACTACACACACACACACACATATACACACTTCACACACACTTCACACACACACTACACACACACACACACACTTCACACCACACACACACACTTCACACACACACTTCACACACACACTTCACACACACACACTACACACACACTACACACACACTACACACACACTACACACACACTACACACACACACACACACACACTTCACACACACTTCACACACACACTTCACACACACACACTTCACACACACACACACTTCACACACACTTCACACACACACACACACACACTTCACACACACTACACACACACACACTTCACACACACACACACTTCACACACACACACACACACTACACACACACTTCACACACACACTTCACACACACACACACTTCACACACACACACTTCACACACACTACACACACACACACACACTTCACACACACTTCACACACACACACACTACACACACACTTCACACACACACTTCACACACACACACATACACACTACACACACTTCACACACACACACACACACACACTTCACACACACACACTTCACACACACACACTTCACACACACACACTTCACACACACACACACTTCACACACACACACTTCACACACACACACACTTCACACACACACACTTCACACACACACACTTCACACACACACACTTACACACACACACACACACACTTCACACACACACACTTCACACACACACACACTTCACACACACACACACTTCACACACACACACTACACACACACACACACACACACACACTTCACACACACACACACTCTTCACACCACACACACACACACTTCACACACACACACTTCACACACTCACACACACACTTCACACACACACACTTCACACACACACACACACACACACACACATCACACACACACACACTTCACACACACTACACACACACACTTCACACACACACCTACACACACACACTTCACACACACACACACACACACTTCACACACACACACACACACTTCACACACACACTTCACACACACACACTTCACACACTTCACACACACACTTCACACACACACACTTCACACACACACTTCACACACACACACACACACTTCACACACTCACACACTTCACACACACTACACACACACACACTTCACACACACACACTTCACACACACACACACACTTCACACACACACACACTACACACACACTTCACACACACACACTTCACACACACACACTTCACACACACACACACACTTCACACACACACTTCACACACACACTTCACACACACACTTCACACACACTACACACACACACACTCACACACTTCACACACACACACACTACACACACACTTCACACACACACACTTCACACACACACACACACTTCACACACACACACTTCACACACACACTTCACACACACACTTCACACACACACTTCACACACACACTACACACACACTACACACACTACA